>JACXGJ010000502.1:0-121867 GCA_016801105.1 Esox niger | reverse complement strand
TGCACAGGAGGATGGACGAGGTATGCACCATCAGGATCTTTAATGCACAGGAGGATGGACGAGGTATGCACCATCAGGATCTTTAATGCACAGGAGGATGGACGAGGTATGCACCATCAGGATCTTTAATGCACAGGAGGATGGACGAGGTATGCACCATCAGGATCTTTAATGCACAGGAGGATGGACGAGGTATGCATCATGAATGTTTTTGGAGAGGGGGACTTGACGAAGAAAGGCCTCCTGCTCAACATTCATTCATTCCTGTGATGCAACTTGTTATCCAGTTAGACTTGGATTTATTCCACTGCCATGCCGGGCTGTAACCCTGGACTGGAATTTTCTCACGAAAGGACCTTGCCATCCCAGACCCAAACAACCATAAGATTAGGCTACTATTTCATGTGATTGATAGTACTCGAGCTAACACCAGCCTCTTGAAGTTGACCTGGGTCACATGGGTTGTGTCAGCCAGGCTAAATAGCCTCTGGCTTTGAAAAGTCAATCTCAGTGCAGTGCTACATCATCGTTGATCTGCTGACGTGGGCAAGTTTCTATAGTTCACGTCCTGGACATCTGAAGGCAAAAATTGTAATGATGAATTATGAGCATTATGAAAGGTCAAGATCTTGATACTCTATTGGGCATGCTTAACAAGACCTTTATTGTACATTTCTGAAAAGTGAGAACACTGTGTGTAGATTAACGGTAACCATTTGTTTTTTGTCATTACAAAGTAATTCTATCACACAACAGAATGTGGAGCGAGTTAGTCTGAATACATCACTACAGTATCAAATATATGGATACACAGTATTTTTGTGTAGTGTATTTCAAAGCTACGTGTGAAATGTGTGACAGTTGTGGCTCATCTGTAACCTCCCGCCGCCCACCAAAGTTTTAAAGCTGATTCAGTAAATGGCTATATATCATGCAGCATTGCATGGTGTAGCGCAATGATTCAGGTCAAGCCTGTATGTGTTGTGCCGGAATTGCATTTCTGTAATGCTTCCTAACACGTTAAACGTTGCGTGTGCTGTGACACTGAATTTCCAGCTACAATGTCCGTCAGCATAGCTGTGGAAACACCACAGTTTGGGCGGTATTGGTCCAGCCTCTTCCCTCCACAGAACCACCAACAGAGCTGCAGGAAAACGGCACCAGGCGGTTCGGGTCTGAGTGGTGCTGTCAGCGTCACAGCCACTGAGGGATTAAAGAGAGATGTCAGTAAATGTCAGCCAACTAGCTTGTGTCCGCGCAACGCCACCAAGTTCAAACCGTTTGGCTCACGTACACCTGGTTCTCCTGTACTCTCATTTTCACCCCTTTCCTGTTTTATTGGTCGTACCCAGGTTCCCTTTGAACTTCTATGGAACCCAGGTAGCCCGTTTTTAGCTTCCGCAGGGTTATAAGAGACTGCAGTCATTCACGGTCAGTTGGTTTTGCATTCACTACCGAGCAGCTACCGTACACATCTAGGGTCAGTGTCTAATGGTCACCAGGCCCCGGAAACGAGCCATTTAAGGGCTTAGCGGTTTGTATGCCATTGTGGAATTGCCGGTGTCGAGAGGATTTGGAATGAACGCTAATGGCTACAAGTTGAGCAGGTACAGTGTGGCCCTAATTGGTTAATTCCTGGCATTTGCTCATACTTCAGTGAAAATTGTCTTGCCATTGAGTTACATTTCACTGCACAGTTACAAGCGGATGACTGACAGTCTAATCAGTGTTGTGAACCGTTTCGCACCCCTGGGGTGTAATTGAGACTACTTTCCTTGCGCCACAGCGTTCCCTTGTCGTTTTCCTAGAGGTTTGACGAACGATGCAGTATTTGGGGTTAAGCATGCGTGAAAGCAGCTGTCGTTTGTTCGTGGCGGGTGACTACTGCTTTATAACACTTATAAACATCCTTTCCAGAGACCCTGTTGAAAATCAGCTTCTATAGATCGACGCTGTCACAATAAATGATCATATTATTACTTTTCATCAGTGTCCTTCCTTTGCCGGTCTGTGACCAGTAATCAACCACTTCATCTGGAGTCTGGGATGCTACCGCAGTGCTACATGATAATCCCCTGTGGCAAAACAGCCTTTGGATGAATGTCTAACATTTGGGAAAGACATATCTGCCGCTTCAGAGCTGCAACTTGTATCAAAGGCATGGGGGGGAGGTGTGGTAGAAGATTTAATTTTCATCTCAACACAGAAATTATTAAACCCCTGGCTGCTCACATCATAAGCCTTAACAAAAGGGCGGTAGAGAAGCGTTCCTGCAGCGTTCTACAACCAACTTCATCGGAGATTAGCTAGGCATATGGAAGTCTGGCTGAACTTTTCCACTTTGCTCCTTCATCCAGTCGCCACTAGCTTTTATAGCCACAGTCATAAGCTACTTCAAAATGTTGTCTTTCAATTTCCTATGATATAGAGTGCATGTTGTGACTTTTTCTGCAGTTGATAGATTAGTTGGCCAAAGAAAAAGGGGTTAAGAATGTCTGAGAATACATCTACCAATCATACCAAAGTCAATATCAGCACTTAAAGTAGTTAAATTGTTAGACAAAAAGCCATATCAAGAGGAGCTAATATGGCACAGTATCATAATCTTGGTAAAAATATAATTTCTTGCTCAAATCTGTTTAGCAGTTATCAATGTCAATGAAATGTCAGATTTAGCTGACATTTCAAGCCTAGCTTACACCAAACGCCTGGAAGGGTTTTTTAGGTTTTTATGTTGGAATGTGGCAACACTGAAGCAGAGTCCTTGAGAAAAGTGCAGCTTTGCTTCATGATAGTGGGAGGCAGAACTCATTAATGTGATGGTGCTGTGGGTACTTTGAGTAAATGGAAACTGAACATACACCTTTCATCATGATGATATTAATAAATGGGTGTTCTAGGCACTTACACTTGTTATCAAATGTGATGGTATGTTATCCCCCATTTCCAGATTTCACAAAGTGACCACTTTGAGACATGGAATCATGGTGAAAGAATTTCATATATTTTATTCACAAATTAAATAACATAGGCTTTCACCAAATTGATAGGTGTTTTATTTGTTTTCTGTGGATGGATTAACCCTTGAAACCTAACCTCAACCATGCTGTTAACATCATACCTAATAACCTTAAAGGACCTTAAATTATGACATAATCTATTACAATGTGACTGATGTATATTTCTTTCCAAACTGACGTAATTACCTTTATCAAAACAATCAGGTTTTCTGTGAAGGAATGGTGTGCAACAGATGGTGTTTATCAGACAAGCTATACATTTGAATATGCTGTTCAGTATACTGCTCATTGGTCTGCACAAACTTCTCGTCATTGCTGATTGGGCAATTAAAACACCTCGGTTAACCGCGTTCTTCTCAGTATTTGTCAAGTCGTTTGCGAGACATTCAATTATTTCTCCCTTTTTCAATTAGGCTTTGGCCAGTACAGTAACAGAATGTGCCGTTTTTTTGTGTAATTTTCCCAGGGGTTCTCTTAAAATGTACTATGGATGCATAGTATATATTTAAGTTTTGATTGTGGCTGTGGAATATGACTTGGTTGCTAAACAATGCAGTAGAAACCTCTGCGTTGCATGTAACAACCGCGTCATATTGCTGCTGAATCCTGGCTGTCAACTCATGTGGCACAGTGCATTTTGTGCTGTTGGCTCTTGGGAGTTTCTCGGCCGTGCTTTGCCACCGGTTTTCTCTTGTTTCATAATTCACTGAGTGCTGGCAGTTTGACATGGTGTGTGGAGACTGGGGACCGCCTCTTACTATAGAAGTGGAGTGTCACTGAAAGGCCAGTTGAAACACTCAAATGTTCTTGTTCATGAATGATCATAATCAATTCGTTAGTAGCTGCTTTTGTTCATGTAGCTTAGTTGAACCAGCTCTAGATTTGCTCTTTATTTTTCCTGTGTTGTTTCACTTCACAACGGTTAGTGCAGTGAAACATTTGCTTACCAAGGTGAATGTCATTGAGGATAATTTATATAGAACCACTTCTGACCCTGGAGCATTTTTGGTGGCCATTTTGTTCCACCTGTCCTTAGTTACCATGACAGCTGTTGATGGCTAAGCTCTTGTGCTTACAGACACGTTTGTTGTTGTTGCAAATGGGTTCCCTGTTGTTTCCAATGTAGTGCTTTGGGACATAATAAATTGTCAAGAGGATCCCATGAATAGCTGCTCTTCGCAGGATAAAGGATTGTATAGTCTCCTGTCTACCCAATGTTAACACTGATGGGCAGAGAATCAGACATGTGTTGTTGTACAGCAACGTTTTGCATTTGGAACTGTTTTTTTTCAGGCTGTTTTTATATACAGTATACAGGTGCATCTCAAAAAATACAAATATTGTGGAAAAGTAAATTTTCTGTAATTCAAATAAAAAACTGACACCTTTCAAATATTCTAGATTGATTATACATAATGTGAACTATTTCAAGCCTTTTTTGTTTCAATCTTGATTACAGCTTACAGCTCATGGGAATAATAAATCCAGTATCTCAAACAATTAGAATAAAACAAATACAAAACAGAAATGTCAACCTGAGAAGAGCTCTAATCAGCCAATAAACTCACTGAACTTTCAATATCTGTCTGGTTTAGTATATAAAACCACAATCGGGTGAAGACTGCTGACTTGACAGTTGTCATTGACACCCTCCATGAGGAGGCTAAGCCACAGAAGGTCATTGCTGAAAGGGCTGGCTGTTTGCAGAGTGCTGTATCAACGCATTTTAATGGAAAGTTGACTGGAAGGGAGAAGTGTGGTAGGATGTGGTGCACAAGCAACATGAATGATTGCATCCTTGAGGATCGTCAAGCAAAGCCGATTCAAGAACTTTGGGGAGCTTCACAAGGAGTGGACTGAAGCTGGAGTAAGGGGATCAGGAGCCACCACGCACAGATGTGTCCAGGAAATGGGTCACATTCCTAGTGTGAAGTCACTCCTGAACAAGAGACAACGTCAAAAGCGTCTTACCTGGGCTGAAGGAGAAAAAGCATTGGACCGTTGCTCAGTGGTCCGAAGTCCTTTCTTCAGATGAAAGTAAGTTTTGCATTTCAATTGGAAATCAAGGTCCCAGAGTCTGGAGGAAGAGTGGAGAGGCACTGACTCGAAGTTGCTTGACATTTCTCAGATTTTTCCTTGTACATACTATCAATCTCTGTCAGATTAGCTGGGAAACATTGGTAAACTATAGTTCGGTGGGGTTCAGATGAATTGTCAGCCCCAGTCTGGTGCCCTGTGTTCTCTGGATCAGGTTTTTTTCAAGGTCCTCTCTGTATTTTCCTTTACTCATCCTTCTCTCAATCCTGACTAGTCTCCTAGTCTCTGTCACAGAGAAACATCCCCATGGCATGATGCTCCCACAACCATGCTCCACCATAAGGATGGTATAAGCTGGTACATTGTTTTCACCAGAAGTTGTAATTCAACTTTGGTGTTATCAGACCTGAGGAATTTTTTCCTCTGACATTAAATTGTTGCCCCTTCTATGGATCTGTGCACCTTGTTAAAATTTTTCAAGCTATTGAATTTGCCAGTCCTACTAAAATCATCTGGTAAAATAATTTGTCTACCCCACAGAGCTGCAGATAATAAGGTAAACAATTCTTGGTCATCTCTGTAAATTACTTTATCATCTTGTGTTACTGAGACTGACAGTGCCTGTATTGTTCAAAAATATACCAGGGATTGATATGCTATTGTACCTCCTTTTCCTGACCGTTTGAATTAAACTGAAACCTTCAAGGACTGACACCATTTTTGTCCACTGACCATCTGAGGAGCTGGTCTGAAGTATCCTGTACAGCAGTACTAAACTCTGATTTAGATAATCCTAACACGTCAGTTACCACACACATTACATTGCATGGACATCAGCGCTGTGACTAGGTGACGTTCAACCTGCAACTCCTGAAAAATAGATTTGATATATGATCCAGCAAGGTGAACAAATGGATGCGCTCATCGAGAATCAAACCTCAGCGAATCCTAAATTTGGATGAGACTGATGTAACTCGGTGTCTTAAAGGCTGATGAAAACGTATGACGCCAACGGTTGAAATGTAGCCTACCCACACTGCAACTAAAGAATGGGCTAAAACGAAGACTAGACCGCCAAATGATAGGTTATATTCAAGGCCAGTTTGAATGCACTACGTTGGAATCGTCATGTTGGCTCTGCAATAAGGCTCCAATCAGGCCTATCATAGGGCCCTTTTCCCAAACAACAACCTTCCTGAAAAAGGACTGGAGTGTGTTGTTCGTCCTTCCCTCCAACTGACAAGGCCGTGTTTTGTCTGCTGACAAAAGATTTTTTTTGTCTCGCTTCGCAGACAATTGAGGCTTGTGTACCATGAGGAAAATGAGATACTTAACAAGATATGTCATCCTTGAGAAATTGGCTATTTCCATGTACCAGATTTGTTTGGGCATGGGAAAATGTTATTACTTGGTTGCTCTGGTTCCACCATACCTCTGATGCCAGTGAAATATCTATACTTTCTGGAGCCAGGTGTTACTATCCACTCGAATGTCCTTTCATATTTTCTGCCTTGTCTCGTTTCCTGACTCAAACCCAGCCATCTCTCTCCCAGCTGTCTGGACCTCATCTGCCAGGCCAGACGTGAATAAGAGCTTTCATGGTCCATCAATGCAACAGTTGTCTCCCAGACAGGAAAATCCCCCCGAGCCACAATAATATTTCCTAAAATGGGCACTTCAAGGAATTAAGTTGTAACTCATGGTGCCTTTGTTTTTTATTTGCAAACATTGCAAGATATTAACGAGGTGCCCTCTTTCCTTAACCAATCCCACCCTTCTAGTACCAGCCGGCTGTGTACCTCCCGTGACTAAATAATGCAGGGTGCATGGTGGGAATTGAGTGTCACTGCACTAATTGCCCCTCAGGAAATACAGCGCAGGACACATCAAAGCTTATTCTACTGTAAAAAAACAACAACAACAAAGAAAACCTTTTTTTATGTCAGGAACCTATATCTCCTTTCTGTCATACTCCATTGATTTTGCAATCCAGCGCCGTTGAAGCAGAACCGTACAAGGCGTCTACCTCTCTGGCAGGCGATAGCCAATCTCTATTACCCCGGTTTGGGGGCTAACCTGCTCGGCGATGAAGCGCTGCAGAGTATGATGGATTTATGAGCTTCCCGGAGAGAGGCTTATCCTATCCCCTGTTTTATTATGCCATCAGATCTTATCAGAGGGCCATAATACATGACAAACTGTCACATTTGTGGATTTCCAGCTGAATATGAATGATGATTGGAAATGAACAATATTAATCAAGCATGAAATTGTTTTAGAAAATATGACTTTCTTGACCGGCATCTTGGATTGTATTATGAGTTATAGGTTTTGGCTGAGTTGATATAGTGTTTATAACTAATGCTGCCATAGGTCATAATTAGCTGGACATACATAGTGGAATTACTGAATGGAAGCACCCTGGCCAGAGGGATTGAATTATAAAAAAGTGGACATCTGTCCATTAATTAAATCACTTCTGCTTTGCTTATTAGCAAAAGTGTGTGGCACCCTTTACTCTATAGAGTGTATTTGTTTTAACTGAGTTTGCTCTTCCCAATAGACTACGTCACATCTTTACCTCCTGCTAGTTAATTGTTTGCAATGAGCTCCAGGCCTATAACTTGTGGGTTTATTGCTTTTGAAGGCTCAGGAGAGCAGCTGATTCTGTTGGCACAGTATAATAGAATCTCCAATGTCAAATCCTTGATGGCCTATGAAATCACTTTTATCAGGATCTAAGATGAATCCTAAGTCAGAGTTGCTTCTGTGATAGCCTTTTTGCACACTGGTATTACATGTGAATAGTCCTATTACAGCTCGTAACAGTGCTTTTTTTTTTTTTTTACAGCTTGTAACAGTGCTTTCTGAAGTGCTTCGTGTGGACGGATGTGTCACCTAGCTGAACTTCTCTATCGTAATCGTGGCGTCAGACCGACACAGACTGCCACCTGTCACAGCCTAGTATGGCAGCTTTCAGCAGTTGCTAGCACAGTTGTTTAGCACTAGCTTTGATCAGTGGGAAATTAGCAGCTGCCTGGGAGGGCTTGAGTCTGGCGGGTGGTGGGGGTGGGTGGAAGAGTGTGCCTGGAGATGGAGGATGATCACAGAAGACATGTTAATTACTCCACAGTACCAGCTGCATGGGTGCCAGCGTGCCTCTGTGGCTAGGCATGGCAGGGGTTGGCAGGGCTTGGCATGGCTCCACGGTCAAACTACTAGTATTAAATGCTGAAGTAAAAGTGAGATTAATTTTTAACCTGCGTTCGGAAACCCGAACAGAAACAGCTTGGGTCAAACGTGATTGTCGGTTTCTTCCTGATTTGTCAAGGAGCTGGCTGTATGGATCAGACAGAAATGTGATTTACAAAGTGGTCCTGGTTCTCTATAGCATTTCTACATTTTATAACTTTTTGTGCAGCAGGTAAAAGTTTGAAATGTGTTTGGGCCATGCACAGATGGGTCTTTTAGCTCTGTGGTGATTGAATACAAAAGTCAACCTGGGCATCTAACTATTAAACAAGTAATTTCTTAACTAAACTAGGTTCCTTGTTATCATTAAAGTCTGTATTTTTTGTGCAGACTATTTTACCAGTGCATGTGTACTGTTGGAAACTGCATGAATATTGGCCCGTGCTGGGACTGGGACTGGATGTGTCATAGCCATAACATTTTAAAGTGGTCATCTGATCACCATACATGTTCAGATCTATAAATGACTCGTGGGGTTTACTGTTGTTCCTAAGCTGATTGTACAATATCAGGTTTTCTAATTCAATTGTTTGTGTACAACGAACATACATTGAAGTGTGAACCTGGTTCAAACGGTTTGGCTTGATATATGGTCCAGCAATCGGTGGCAAACGATCAAAGGCAGAGGATTTTATCATCATATTGGACGACTGACGATTTTAGTTCAGAATGATCGTGGTTTCATCTGAATAGGCGTCCAACATGCTGAGATGTTGTTTTAAATTAAATAGAGCCTATAAGATTTCTTTGCTCAAGTCATGTGTCCTATTGAGTCATCATTTTTCTTTTATCTCTGTTGCAGATCTGTTGTATTTTTCTTTTTTTTGCTACATTTATAGCCAGGCATTATATATTGTACAATTACAGAAAGAGGATATGTATTTACTATCATTTAATTTATTTATCGACATTAATTTATTTGAGTGGTTCTATTTGTGTTTCTCTTCCCCCCCCCGGAATTATTCAGTTGCACATTTACAAAGAGGTGAGATCTACAGGGCTAGAGAATGAAGCTGTGTTTGTCGACATAAAAATACATATTTCTTCAAAGACAGGGATAATTTTCATAGTAAGGGCTAACAACACTTAACTGGAAGTTTCACATAGAAAGGGATCTATGGGACTGAACACATTTTAATATAGCCTAGTTTAAATTTAGCATATCTGTTAGAATCACGTAATGTGAATACGTCTCAATGTAATTAAATATTTTGTGGGTGTATTGTTCTACATAAATTGTCCCAAAGCTGGATCTAGTTGCCTAACCAAAAATCTAGTTTGCGTTTGCAGAATGAATTTTTTGGTAAATCAACAAATTCTCCACATATTTACATGCAACAAAAAAACACACAGAGGCTGCAGTGAAACTGCATATATATTATTAAAAATATATGCTTTTGTTTCATTTTACATTCCAGTCTATGCTTTAATAAAATCAACAATCAAAAAAAAATTATCCAGTTTCAGATCCAGCATGTTCCAAGATAACGACTCACACCAGACTCTTCCAGTATGGTGGAGAATACAAACCAGGAATGCAAGAGCCCAGTGGCTAACTGTGATCCAGCTGTCTAGGCCACAGCCTCCAATGCTGCTTGGTCTTTCACCTCACACCTGTCCAATAAAGCATAAAATGCCTGAATATATAGATCTTTAAAGAAATCCATGACTCTGTGTTTAAACATATTGGCAGCTGCCCTAAGACAGCCTTATAGATACAAATGTCTGTCCTGTTAACTATATACAAGGCAACGTGATGTGTAAGAGGTCTGGTTTTGTTACAAATTTAATAGCATCATTGTAGAGTGCATCTTGGATATGCAAGCAAGAAATTGGTTTGGCTAAAGCTTTTACTTTGTTCAGTTAAGTAACATTCAAGCAGAACTATGGAAAGGATACAGCCCTGCTAACAAAATGTATGACGGAGGTAAACTCGGTCTTTTAAAAATTGCCCCTCTTTCTCTCGGCAGAGCGGGCCATCGCCAGACACGAGGTTCGTGAGATCGAGCAGCGACACACACAGGACGGTCTGCGGGAGCGCGAAGCCCCGTTGGCGGCCGACAGCGAGGACGTGGTGATCATCTATAACCGTGTGCCCAAAACGGCCAGCACCTCCTTCACCAACATTGCCTATGACCTGTGTGGCAAAAACCACTACCATGTTCTGCACATTAACACCACCAAGAACAATCCGGTCATGTCCATGCAGGACCAGGTCAGTGTTGGGTTTACTCACTTTGAATATGTTCATTTGTTTTGTTTCTTCTCAAGAGATAACAATGTAATATATTCAAGGTCATTAGTCGGTGTACTTATTCGTGCAAACATTTTGAATTTATGTTAATAGTATTTGGTGGTTTGGGCCATGGTGAGTTCTGCCAGCCAAAAAAAGGTTCTTAGAAATGTTGCTGTAAACCAAGTTCCTTCCCCACGGTAAAGGTCTGAATGACACTGCTGGTGGACTGTTGATGTAGCAGTGGTCTAACCTAGTGGAAAGACGTGTGTATATTGTATTCACCGCGTCGTCTTGTCTGCTTAGGTGCGGTTTGTGAAGAACGTGACCGAGTGGAGGGCAATGAAGCCTGCCTTCTACCACGGTCACGTCTCCTTCCTGGACTTCACTAAGTGAGTGCTGCGCAACGTTGCAAAACACTCTTTTTGCTGTCTCCCTCTTGTGGTGCTGTGAAACAGATTAGTAGTAAATCACTGTTCAGGATGACTGTCGCTGATAGAAAGGCCGCCCTCCAGTAGAAGAAATTTAAATCACTGAAGTGGTCATGGCTTGGCACAATCTGTACTAGTGTCCAGGGCCCCAATTCTGTTTCTGTCCCATTCATTCATAGGTCATCTTTGTAGGTGTAATGTCATTATAGGGTCTCTCTATGCTCTGATTGGTTGGACAATATACCGTAACACTATTGAACAATCCCAGATCAACATGTCGTGTGATTCATAGGACATCTTAGATTACGGAGTGATCAACTGCGAGCTCGTTATACCATATATTTCTGTGCCCAGGTTTGGAGTAAAGAAGAAGCCCATCTACATCAATGTCATCCGGGACCCCATCGAGCGCCTGGTGTCATACTACTACTTCCTGCGTTTTGGGGATGATTACCGGCCGGGCCTTAGGCGCCGAAAACAGGGGGATAAGAAGGTTTCTGCCCACAATCTTACATGCTGTTTTCTGCCAAGTAGTGTATTAGTAATTATCTAACACTGTAAATGTATTGTATATGAAAAGGTCATAGCTGCCTGCTCTTTGGATACAATCAGGCAAACAAATTCAGATCCCCAGATCTGAAATACATGGTTCCGCTGCAGACACAGTTATATTTGTGAAGCGGTGTTGCTCAGCATGTACAAACACCAAGAAATTTGGGGTGCTGCATAAAATGCTAATATAAACAGAACGCAATGGTGTGCCAATCATTTATCCCTATATTTAATATTTAATTGAAAATACCACTTTTTCAAATGTGTTGCTGCCATCTAACCAAAGTGGGCACATATTTTTTTGAGAAACAACAAAATGTCTCAGTTTCAACATTTTGCTTTTGTACTACTTCCTGTTTAATACAGGGTTTAAAAGATTTGCACATCATTGCACTCGTTTTTTTGTACATTTTACGCAGCATCACAACCTTTGGGAACAGGGTTGTATTTGAACAGTAGAAAGTATCTGTAGGTGGTGCTCTCTTTGATTTGTCATTGTTGTGTTTCAGACCTTTGATGAGTGTGTAATGGCAGGAGGCTCAGATTGTGCCCCGGAAAAGCTCTGGCTGCAGATCCCCTTCTTCTGCGGTCAGTACTCAGAGTGCTGGTATGTACCCCACCGTACATTACGCCCACACCTACCTGTAATCCCATGTGACCCTTTAAAAGAATGTACAGTTAGAACAAAAGAGAAACACAAATACTTTCTACATCCAGCTTGTATTACATCGTACTATAGAATGCCTTTGTTTTCTGGAGGCCTTGATATGCTTTTATATATGAATCTGTATCCTTCCCCCACCTCCCCAACCCCTCTTCCTCTAGCTCATCGGTTCAGAATGCGAGAGTAGACTCTTAGATTAATTGTAACATGGCGTATTGATTTGCCGTGGTTTACCATAGTAGCGTTATATGGTTTACTTCAGTTCTGAGCTGCCAATGTATCTGATTAAACATTTGGTGAATATACCTTAAAAAGGACTGGAGTTATTGACATGTCCAACTATGTCTTAGGAATGTGGGCAGCCATTGGGCCCTGGAGCAGGCCAAGTTCAATCTGGTCAATGAGTACCTCTTGGTGGGGGTGACCGAGGAGCTGGAGGACTTCGTTATGATGCTGGAAGCCGTGCTGCCACGGTTCTTCAGGGGCGCCACAGAGCTCTACAAAACAGGTACACAGCCCACGGTTTGGAGCATTACACCATGAAGGGTTCTCCACAACCCTGAGGCCAAAATGGAACTGCCAATCCCATGTTGAGGCTCTGTCATCTTATTGGCTAATCCCAGAAATGTAGTTTCAGTCTTTGTGAGTATTGTAGATATTAAATATTATGTACCAATTAGAATTTGTTAAAGCATTAAGGTTGCAAACAAAACCGTATTTTCACGTGTTACCAATTCTTACCTTTTTTTTTCACAGCTGGGACTATTTCAGCCTGCAATTTGCCGTATGTCTAATTGAGTGTTACTGATTCGGTTTCTCTACTATTCATAGGTAAAAAATCTCACCTGAGGAAGACGAGCGAGAAGAAGCCACCCACCAAGGAGTCCATCGCCAAGCTGCAGCAGTCAGTCATCTGGAAGATGGAGAATGAGTTCTACGAGTTTGCCCTGGAGCAGTTCCAGTTCATCCGGGCGCATGCCGTTCGGGAGAAAGATGGGGAACTCTACCTCCTGGCTCAGAACTTCTTCTATGAGAAGATCTACCCCAAAACTAACTAACGCTCCTGGAGGACGGACTGTTCACCACACCATAGTCACATGCACTGGGGGAGAGCAGAGGAGACGTACGGGACCGTCACTGGGTCTGTGGACCTGTCTCAGTTGGACCTTTTCAGACCTTAGTCAGCAGTTCCTGATTGTTGTGCGCGGTTCACTGACTCCTCCGTCTCCATAGTAGCCGACAGAACAAGGAAGCTGCGTCCTGGCGAGAGAGTGCAGATAGTTCAAGTTCCCACCGGCATCCCGGGTCCGGATCTCTTCTCCTTCCACAGGGAAAGTCACAGGAGTCACACAGCAGGAGACAGATCCACTTGGCAGCTGCCTGTGTACCGCTCTTACTTCTGGTCACATAATTTGTATTTTACGTCACGGTTTTTATTGGCCGTGTTCTGTTGGATTGCGCTTTCGTTGTATTTTTATTCTTCTTTACTATCATCATCTAAAGGAAGACTTTTATACATAAAGGGGGTGTCATTTTTGTATTTAAGTGACTAAACTGTCATTAGTACCTTTAAAAGTTGACTACTGTGTTATCTTGGAGTTTACCTATATAAACTGAAGACATTTTTACTAAATCTTTGTCCTGTGACCTCAACAGACTGGGGTGAAAGAAATACCCTGTTCATGACTGTGGTACTGCTCTGTGTTTTATACTGTACTCCATTAGTTGTTTTCAGACTATTTGACCAGTTGGATTATTGCTAGGAATGTGAAGTGTTTACACATGTAATTAAACTATGGAAGAAGACGGTCAACCTACGATTCAACTGTACATATTACTAATATCATTACATCTGGATCAAACGGTTATTTTATGTAGAGGGAGCGTGTTTAATTTTTAGTATGATGCCTTCAGATGTTTTTCAGCCCCAAATACTAATTCCACATGTTGTTAACTCAAAAGCCTTGAGCACCATGTCAAATCAAAAGAAAAATTCCAGACATTAATGTAAGAAAAATATTTAATAATTGTCTAATTAAAATCTTCATTCCTTTTGTAATTGCAAGACTAAAATCACCCAGTTGTGATATATCATCTCACCTTTAAACAAATCTGGCGGTGAACTCTGCGCTCTGTCTGTTTTCAGCAGATGGCAGAGACTTTTATAAGACTTAATCAAAGTGACTCCAGAGAGCATTCTAAGCAATTCAGGGAGGTGATTATGGAGGACGTTTTGGGGAAGGGCACAGAACCATTAAAAAGACATTGAACATCCCTCTGAGCTCTGTGCACTACATGGTACTCAAATGGAAAGAGGAACAAATGACCACCATACTGCCTTGATCAGGTCGCCCGTTGAAATGTAGCTGCAGAATAAAGGGAGCTTGTTGGGGGAATTACTGTGAGGCCAGATGTGACTAAGTTACAGATGTCGGCCGCTGTGATGGACGATGATGTTCTTGTACTGACAGTCGAGGCATTTGGGCCTTTATTGGAGTGGCCTGAAAGAAGACCTTGATGGAGGGGAAAAAACCCAGAACATCACCCAGAAGACACTGCAGTTATGATGCAGAACCTCTTGTGGTCAGAGACCAAAGTGGAAATTATGGTATGAACTTAAAGTGGTTTGTGATGTGCTAATCAAATACTGCTCACCAGCCAAGAAACTGGGAGCACCATGTTAAATGGATGCTTTTCTACAGAGGGGACAGACAGTATTGACTGGACCGATGGGAGGGTGAATTACACAAAATACAGAGAAATCCAGGATTAAAAAAACGTCCACCCTGTGCCAAAAAATTTTAGCATCTGGACAATGATCAAAGCACTCTGCCAGAGCAACACAAGTGGTTTAAAATTGAGACTGTCACTGTGTTTCTCAGAGTCCTGACCTTAATTCCATGCGGAATCTTTGGTGAGAGTTCAAAACCACTGTCCATCCCTATTTCCCAACTCACGTGACAGTTTGAGTAACTGAGGGATGGGGAACTCTTTCTCCATCATAGTGTGTACATTTATTAATAATAATAAAATAGAGACTTTTCTAGGAAGACTTCGGACTTTAATAGCTGCCAGTGGAAGTTCAACCAAGTATTGATCCAGGTGGGTAAATACTGCGAAATGAAAAAGATACATCACCATGAAGACACCTTTATACGTTTTTCTCTCAGCATTTCCTTTCTCGTTATTAGTGCGACAACATTTAATTTTAGTGTTTTGTCAGTTTTTATAGTTTTTTCTTCATTGTTGGGCCTCCAGTTAAACCCAAAATGCCATCAAATCTTTTGATTTGGTGCAATAAACTCAAGCATTCGAGTGGTCGGTTGACTGCTCACAAGTTATTTGACGACCTGATTATCATTGCAATTGTTTCCATCACCTTCTATTCCCAATGTCATTTGTTGATTTGTGTGGCTTAGTGCAAGAGTTTTAAATAAGCCACGCGTTCATTGCTAATGCCAATCCCTGCATCCATGTGGACGGCCTGCGAATGCAGACATTGATCAGAAACCCTCTGTTACTCTGCACAGCCAGGGAGACTTCAATGCCAGAGATGCACTAGAACAGAAGCCTTGTAAAGCACCGACATTCCTGACAAATCCACCTCTAACCGAAAACCAGTGGAAGCAATCATTCTTTTTCAAAAGGGATTATAAAGGTTTCATTACGTCCCGGGGGTGAAGTATGTGAAGTGATGGCAGGCAGTAAAAACTGACATTGAAATCCCACAGACAGGAGAAGTCTTGTCTGTAAGACACTTATGTCATAATGGAATATGATATACTGATCCTGCTGATCTAGTCCTGGTTACTCACATATTGTGGCCTTCTTCCATAGACCCTCCAGAACACTACAATGACATGTCCATGTTTGTCTTTTAGAGAGAGATTTTAAATGTGTATATATAGATATCATTTTATACATAAATATATAGATTTTAAATGGCAATAATGTATGGTACACCATTTATGTAATCATTACAAAGATGGCTGAAAATGATGGTTATGGCTGCAGTTCTCTCTGCATACTGTAGAGGGGGCTCATTGGCTATTGTGTCACCACCCAGTTGGGAGGTAAGCCATAATCCAGCCAATTGAGATATACTGTGTGTGATGGAAACAGTAGCACTTTACTGTAAATTAAAAGAGATTGACCAGGCTAGGTGCTTCCCCTTCAAAGTAACCTAACACTCAGAATAGCTTAAGCTGCAAATGTGAAATCCTTTGTTCCACAGGTTGCGTTCATGGCACTATTTTATATCAGGGCAAAACGGTATTGTTAGACCAGATGCAACCCAGTGTTATTAATTGATTAGTTTTTTTGTGTTGTGATCCAAATTAATTCCTAAACAAGATTTAACGTATGAATACAAGCATTTCACCATCCCCCATTTACTTCCCCCAAAATGAATGCTTGGAATTTGTCAATTTATCTTTCTGCTGATTTGTGCACCATGTCATCAAAACCATTCCCTTTCACACTGATTCTACTTATAGATTATGCACATTTAAACAACACAATCACAATTACACATTCAGCCCAAAATTAAAATGATAACTAAACTATAACATGTATTGCAAGCAGCTATGAACTCCATGTTTTAAATCAAACTAGATACAGGCTCAGTGAAACTGGGGTTTACAGACTGGGGACAAAACAAATGGCCAACACATCTATGTCAACTGTAGTAGAAAAGGTAAGTTGCCATCCCAGCCCTGCTATATTCATGCTGTTGTAGCTATTAAACCCAACCAGCCAGGCCCTGTTAATCTCATGCTAGTCATCAGTTACTGAAAATCTCCCAATAATCCAATCATCAGATGTCTACACTACAGGTTCCTGGATTTGCCAGTTTCCCCTCCCTCAATCCAAGACACATTTAGGCTTGACAGAATATTTCTAAATGCTTTTCTCATAATTTCATGAGTGATGAAAAGGTGCGATGTTGATTCCTAGGGATTCTAGATGGACCTTAATTTTCGAAGACTTGTTTTACAGTTCAGTGCTATCTAACCTATCAGAGACATTAGAGTGGATGACGCTTTTTCTCTTCATCTGATAAAATTACAGACAACAAAAATAACAGATCCAGGATCTGCGATGTAAAGTCTACCCACTGAGCAAAATCATTGGAAAGACATCTAACTCAACAACGTTTCAATTCGGAAGATATCTTTTAAATGTCCTTAGCCAAGTGGGTGGTGTACAGCATACTACATGTCACAATTAGAGACGTCTAACAACAATAATAATGACAAATTGAATTAGGGAGACTGCAGCGCTGAATGCCCAATCCCCATGGTACTGAGTCTGGTCTGGTCAGGAGTCCAGAGTCAGAGGAGCCGAGACTATGGGACGGGGTGTCAGTATCAGGGAGCTTGGAGAGGTAAGAGGGGGCACAGGCATCGAGGGTCCTGTAGGTGAGGAACGGTTCACTGTAGTGGTGATGTGCTCCCAGTGAAGGTGGTTCAGTGTAGGGGTGATGTGTTCCCAGTGAAGGTGATTCAGTGTAGGGGTGATGTGTTCCCAGTGAAGGTGATTCAGTGTAGTGGTGATGTGTTCCCAGTGAAGGTGGTTCACTGTAAGGGTGATGTGAACCCTGTGAAGGTGGTTCACTGTAAGGGTGATGTGTTCCCAGTGAATGTGGTTCGCTGTAAGGGTGATGTGAACCCAGTGAAGGTGGTTCACTGTAAGGGTGATGTGTTCCCAGTGAAGGTGGTTCACTGTAAGGGTGATGTGAACCCAGTGAAGGTGGTTCAGTGTAGGGGTGATGTGTTCCAAGGATCTGGTGCGTGTGAGGACCCCTAGTGGCGGAGTTCATCAGAGCCTAAACAGGGCTTTGCCTCAACCCAAATAGGATTCCATTGCAGTATTCCAGAGATGTCACAACAAGCGTGTCTGAGTGTCTCTGCTAACATGCCAATGAGGGATGGACTGAGACAGAAATGTGACAAAGGTGATTTGGCAGATTTGGTGAAGGAATTGATGTGCTCAAAGTAGAGACTGGGTGATGTAATTTACTCACATACTGGTGATGATGACAGAAAGCAGGAAACCAACCTACTGCCACATCAAACCCATGAACTACTGTTGTTTTGGGGGGGGGATAATCACATAGTTTCAGGTCATCAGAAGCTTAGAGTGGTGTTTAGGGAAGTTGGTATTGGCCAGCAGACTATGAAATAACGTTGCCTGCTTTCCAACAAGGTCTATGCAGGATAAGTCACATCTCAGTGAGAGGCAGAGTTCAGCAGTTACATAGATGACTGTGGCCAGACTGACACCGACATATCTCATTTGGGGCAAGGATAGTAAATGTTACTAAACTCGAAGTCCGTGTCCAGAGCATTACACATGGATATCTACTGGAAAATAGTCATGACTTGACTCTGTTTCTGTAAGCATGCCTGCACATGGACAGGGAGGTGCCATGCTATAGCGACATACTGTATATTTTAGATTGGCGTCAGCAACTGGACAGATTCAGTTTACAATCGTGGTAGTTATTCTCTGCAACCAAACTACCCGTGACCCACGGCGTATTATTAGGTTCGTGGTTCTCTTATTACAAGGGAGTGTGAGGCTCGTACGTGAGAAGTGTATGATCACGTGAGTGCAAACAGATTCTGGCTGCAAGAGTGGACTCAGCTGGGGTGAGAGCATAGCTCCTATGGGCGGACGTTGATGCGTTTCCACACAAACCACCGCCTCTCTCTCTCCCAAAGCTGTGGGACAGATTTATGTTGCTGCTTCGTTGCTGTGGACTATGAAATAACTTTTCCTGCTTACGCTAGAGCGAAATAAGACGCAAAAGACATGGAAACTCAAGTTTTTCCAAGATGACTGATGGTTTGGTCACCGAATAAGTTATTTTTGTCGCAAGAGAGGGAAACTTTAAACAAGGCTGTTTTTGGAATCCACCTCCCCTCTCTCCGTAGAGTTTGATTCAAAGTCGAAAGCCAAGATGGCCGCCGATTCCGTGCAGGTAGGAAAAGTTTACAACTGTTGCTCTAAGTTCGTAAAGTTGTTTTGAAGCTCACTTTCCAATGTAGTAAATACCTTTATTCAACTGACCATTTGCAGTTGGTTCCAATCGTTTGAGTTTCAAAGTCTAGTTTTCAGTAGGATTTCTCCACACTCCCGAAGTTCGAGGGACTTGTCTGGGAATTATGGATTGAGGCCTGGAAAATATTTATCAAAATATTAAATGATTGCGTTACTGTGCTCATCAGCACGCACCAGCATAACTATTATATTTACCTGCTGTAAATTATTTAAACAAAAAAGATATTGACTAAAAACAGAGCAAACAATTTAGCGTTTGTAAACAAAACCGTTAACGCATGGAACAACATTTTCCATTTCATCATGTCCCATTCCAAACAGACGGTCTTAGCCGATTTTATATTTTTACATTTCTCTTGTAAATGCTCACACACAATAGTAGAGTTAATTGGGTGCGTGGTAAATTTGAAGTGTATTTTCAAATGGAAGAACCATTTAATTTCAAACAACGTAATTTAACGTATTACTTGAAAATAACGTCCAAAGACATGCAGATAAGTTTTCAGTTAGTCATTAAGTTGGAAAGTTGCGTATAGAACCTCCCATGTCTTTACTGTAACAAATGACTAAGGATCGTTTTTTTCACCACTGCTGACTTAGAGGATAATGTCAGCTGTCAAGTCCCGAAGCCATAGCCATAACTACAGATCGACTTTTTAGCAAGCAGCATAGGTCTTCAGACTAAAAAATATATAATTTCCTGGAAACTGTGGTGTATGTGCGAATTACATTCTCGTTAATTTATTTGGTACATAGTACAAAAGAGCACCACTAACAACCGAGGTACTCAAAAGCGTTGTATACACGAGAGAACTCCTCGTCCACCACTCATTTGTAGCACAACTGTGTGATGCACGGCTAGCGGTTTGTGCCAGAATGCTCGTCGGATATGAGGTGATGAGTGATGCATGCCAATTAAGAATGCAGGGGAAGACTGGTATTAAGCCAACTTGCGAATTAATCCATTACGCTGGTGTTTAAACGCCTACAGTAATATCTGCCAGGGGATTCTTCGTCACCACAGAGTGTCAGGATTGCACCCTACTGGTTGTCCAACCCCACCTCCAGCAGCATCTGATGCCCCCTCCAGGGACCCATTAGGCCCTTTCAATGTCCCTTTGAATAGGATTCCCATTCCCGGATCTGACGTGTACAGACAATTTCTGTGGAAGTTCCCTCACGTGTCAGAATGTTTAGTTACCTTAATTTGAATGTAACTCCTCTGTAAGTTTGCTGATTTTATCCAAACAGCCATAAGATGGTAACCTGCTCATATCCACAGAGGGGTATTGGGTTATTAAATAACCCAGCTTTCATTTGCTGTTATGTTTTTTCTTTTCATGTCAGACTGATACTCCATTGAGTAACCCCGGTAACAGTTCTGATGTTTAGACAAGGGTCCGACCAGGACCGACACTGCTTAGCTTCAAATGCGAGCCAGCAGTGGGTTGCAGGGTCCTCTGCTGATGGCACATGTTTATTCTCTGTACTGTCTGCTAAATTCAATGAACAGAACTCGGATCACATAATTATCACAGTGTTTGCACACAGCCCTAATATAACGGAATATGATTTGTGATACGCTACTCTGAAACAAAACATCCATTCTGCTTGATTCTCCATAATAACGTTTGGATCTCAATCTCAATTTGAGGGAATGATACATTTCAGTCTTGACTGATGTGGTTCAGAGTAGCCTACAATATTGGACAGTGAATAAATGTTTTGGGCCAGATGGGATCAACTAACTAGCAATGCCTACCTTTGTATTTTCTGCCCAGTGTTTAAGATTTTTTTACTTGATCCGCACTTGGGCAGAATCTTCGGGAAGCTGTCCACCAATGTCCACCGAGGCATCATGAGTGCGTTATCTGATCCAGTCAAGCAATTAAACTAATTTTTATCCCACAAAACAAATATCGCAAAATTCTCAAACATGTATGTACATATCAGAGAAAATATCGACTGTTTGCAGTTTTCCTGAATAGACGTGCTCTGCTGGGAACTGTAATTGTACCCAGCTGTATTTGTACCCACCAAGCAGCATCTACAAATGCAGCATTTCTTTGCAACACTGGTGTATTACAATGCTACTACCTATTGTGTTGGGTGGCATAGTCACCCAGGCCTTGAAAAGCCAGAAGTAAATTTAATTTTGGCATAATGTGCCTCTGGGTAGGACGGTTAGTCATTAAAGTGGAGGGCTTTGTAGACAAATATCTAAAGGAATGTATTTATAAACACATTTTTCAAACGGGTTCTGGTGTAGACCCACTTTCCCACTGCTTACCTCATGTCAAAATAAAAGTCCCACACAAGTAATTCCTTTATCTTTTTTGTCAACATGGTGCACGTGTAGGACTTCTATTTGTTTTGAATTTTAGAAACACATCTACCATTGTAATGAACAAACGTCCTGCTCCTGCACTCACCCACAGTATGATTAGTTTTATTTGACTTCCCATGCGTGTTTTTGTGCAACCCAATGCAATAGGGAGTTGTAGTATTGATAAAAGCAGCTAATGTAAATGTAGACATATCACACAATTTATGAGACGGAGTAATTGAGAAATGAGAGAGTTATTTTACTTAATGTCTTCTTTTACATTAGCATGGGCCAAAAGAGGATTAATGTCTTAAAATTAGGGATATACACATGCTTTTACTTGACCCGCCCCTTATTAGTGTCCAGATGTCTTTTCTTATATAAGATACAAGGTGTATTTGTCTTTGATTGGCTACACCAAGCCCAATGTTGACAGTACAACAGTACATGCCGTTTTTTTTGTCCTTCCTCTGTCTCACTAAAACTCAAATCTATTACCTGCGGAGACGGGCGGTTTGTGTGCTGAGAAACTCTGCTGGTTGAATGAACAGGGATCTGCCAGTTCCAGTCTGCCTTTTCTCGTATCTGCCGATAAACATGATTTAAACCCTTGGTATTTGTATATATATATTTTTTCAGAAGGGACCGATTCTCGCAAGTTTAAAAAAAATTATCACCTTAAGTATTCTTCAGTACATTTTGGGAAATGTATCATTGTTTAAAAAATGCTGTTTTTAGGTGGGTGACTGCTGAGATTGTTTGGAGAGTGAATGAAAGATAAGGTGATATTTCTCAAGTTAATTAACACTTGCTGTCGACACAAAGACATAGATAGTGGTGCATTTCTAGGAGTGGTGAAGTGTTATATGTCTATAACTTGTACGTGCGTGTTCCAGGGTACCACGGCCCTTGGCTTGTAAGGTAAGACGGAAACGTCCTGTTAAACCGAGCTGGGTTGTAATTCAAACTGTCTCCTATCTATTTACGATGGATTGTAATTTTAAAGCATTGCAACCTTTTAAATGCTTTAGTCTGGTCTTAATATGGTCTGTGCTGTTCCTGGTATAAATGCGCATTCTAAACCAGATGTAAATAGCACTTTTGAGGACGTGTTCTGGTTGAGTTGGTAGATAGTCTTGTACTAGAATGCAGGTACTATTGTACTTTACCGTATGCCTTTGGCATAATCTGTCTGTCTGACATTTCCATTGTTCCCCAAATTGAATTGTGCTTTTGTTGGAGTTTAAGCTTAAGACTTAGCCAGCTTGCAGGGGGCATTCATGCCCTAATGTCTGCTTTGGTTTCCCTGTTTTTAGGTGAGGGACTTATAGGTGCATGATAAATTGACCCTCATATTTTTCAGTAGACCAGCTTTTATTATTTGCAACCGTGTTGTTGCTTGGGTGAATACACACATTATGGCTTGTGGAGATCTTCGTATTATCGTCACATTGGCAGTCAACCCCTGCTACAGACCCATTGGGCTGAGCTGTCTTGCTGCCGTTGGGATTTGGCACCTCAATATTACCTGAGTCTTTAAAGGTGTCTCCCTCTGTAGTTTGAGTCTTGGGGGCTATGCGATGTTTATGTCCTGTGTAAAGTTCCAATATAGCAGCAGTGGGTGGAGTTTAAGATGGAGAAGGTTTAGCCACTGAACTCTAATCATATATTAGTGTGCAGTGGCTTAACCTTCTCAGTCTCAAACTCCACCGTCTCCTGCTATATTGGAACTTTATACAGGACATTCCCTAAGCCCCAAGTGTCACAGTACTTCATATATATGATGTAGTCCCCTAGAATGCATTTCAATTAGACATGAAGGTCAGTCAATCTGGGAAATTTCAAGAACTTTGACAGTTTCAAGTGCAGTCACAAAAACCCTGATGTGCTATGATGGAACTGTCCCTCATAAGGACAGCCACATGAAAGGAAGACCCAGAAGTACCTCAGCTACAGAGGAAATGTTCATTAGATTTACCAGCCTCAGAAATCGGTAATTAACAGCACCTACGATTGCAGCCCAAATAAATGCTCCACAGATTTTAGGTAACAAATGCATCTAACATTGACAGGTTTTAAGCAGAGACTTGCTTGGGCCAAGAAAAACAAGGAATGAAATAGACAGACTGGTGGAAATCTGTCCTTTGCTCTGATGGGTAAACATTTTAGAATTTTGGTTCAACCGCCATGTCTTTGTGAGATGCAGAGTGGGTGACCGGATGTTCTGTGTGTGTGGTTCCCACTGTAGAGTGAGGAGGAGGTGTGGGTGTGCTTTGGTGATGATGCTGATTAATTTAGAATTCAAGGTACACTCAACCAGCATGGATACTACAGCTTTCTTCAGTGATACGCCATCCCACCTGGATTGCGCTTTTGGGACATCATTTGATTTTCAACAGGACAATGACCCAAAACACGCCTAGGCTGTTTAACTGCAATTCAACCAAGAAGGAGATTGATGGTGCTGCATCAGATGACCTGGCCTCCAAGTTCTCCCAATCTCAAACCAGTTGAGATGGGTTGGACCACAGAGTGAAGGAAAAGCAGCCAACATGTTCTCCGCATATGTGATATGGAAATTCCTTCAAGAAAAGCATTCCAGATGGAAAAGCATTCCAAGTGACTACCTAATGAAGCTGGTTGAGAGATTGCCAAGAGTGCGCAAAGCTGTCATGAAGGCAAATGGTGGATACTTAAAAGAATCTAAAATATATATATATGTTTTTATTTAACACTTTTTGGTTACTAAATTATTTATGGGTTAGTTGCGCTTGATTCTTGCACCAAATAGTGGATTGAAAGTAGTGGATTAAATTGACTATATACTGAACAGTTAACTGTGGTAAAATCTATATAAAGCCCTGGGAAGCATTTTTCCAAAGGCTTTCCCAGTCCTAACCTTCTAAGTAGCCCTTTACATGTAGCCATACACATCTGCAGTCCCTTCTCCCACACACATCGTTCGATGGGGGGGGGCATTGGACCGCTGGCGCTTTGTTTTTTTAACCGACGTTTATTTTAAGTCGCCACTCTCTCCCCGGAGTGAGATTAGGTCCCGTTCTCGACTCCTGTGACCTCACAGAGCAGCAGGCTAAGCAGGATTTGGCTGCGCCTTAGATGGCTGGTGTGTGTTGTGTGTCTGCTCTTGAGAATTTCAGACACAGTTCAAGTAGCTGTTGTGGAGAACCGTGTGCATGTATGTTTTAGACAAGGCAGAGCGTCTTACTGGAAATAAAGAATAAATGCAGAACAGGCACAGACGGTCTTCTTGAGCTGATGTGGCAGGGTCAAGTTTGATGGAAATGAATGATGTGATGGTAAGGAACTCTGTTTTTTTTGCTAGCCAGTAGCCATAGTGGGTCAATTTATACTAGAGATGGGGAAATTGCCAAAAGTAGAAGCCTTTCTCGGCTATAATTACTAGGTAAAAGAGTCTGATGTGCGGGAATGGGGTACTTGAAATAACATTTTGGGGGGGAGAGGGAGCACCTGTTCCAGTTGTCCTCTATGGGGAAAAACGTATCACTTTGACTGTGTTTCTTTTGGGATGCCCAATTAATTCATTTCATTCACACATATAATAAACATGTGAACTGAGAAGCGTTCTGTCAGATTTTCCAAGTGCGCTGCTCTGATTTCCATTTCAGGGTTTTACGGGTTGTACCATAGCAAATGGGGATTGAGGGAGACCAGCCAATTTAGACAGGTGCTTGTTTTGTTAACTCCTGCCACAGATTTCCTGTCAAGTGTTGTGTCGATGCACATTCATCATGCTCTCTGAGTCAACCGTGAGCTAATGCTAAACAAAAATATCATCCCTCTATCTTGTCCTGCATCCCAGAACATGCTGTTAGCTGAATGCTGACATTTTCGCTAGATAACTAGATAGCTTTTTGACCTATATTAGATTACGTATTAAAATGACATGCGTACAAACCATGCTTCATTTCATCAACACCATGGAAGGGTTATTTATGGGGGAAGCACGCTGCAGCTGAACTTTAATTCCTGCTGTTTGCTTTCTTACCATTAGCTTCCGGCTTGTAGGGTCTCACCACAGCTGATAAATAAAAACAAAAAAGTAGCACTCGGCTTGTCCTCTGTATTGATGTGGTCGACACGTTAGCTTTTCGCAAGTTTACACTTTGGTTAATGGTCTCGTTAATTGAGTCCTATAGAGAATCTCTCTGTGATCCTGATTGGGAATACGCTGCTGGTGTGGGCAGCATTATAGCCATGCTTGGATGGAGTGCAACATTGGGTGTAGATAGGAATGCGATAATGTTGTCTGGTAACGTGGTCTCATTGTGCCTTTTCTATGAATGGAGGAGAAAGCTCTACTTAGACTAAAAACAAGACAGACTAAATGAGGCAAATGGGTCTCATTTCAAATAACAATTCATGTGATGTTTTCATTGACTTTGGCATTGTGCCAAGAGACGAGCCAAGAGAGTGTTATGGTCCTGGAACGAGGTATGTGTGCAAAGCGCCTTGGGTGGCCCTATGACTCCAGCCTTACCTTATCAGTGTCCAGATGTCTTTTCAATACATATGACATCCCATACAAAATAGATGTAGCTACATGAAGCCGAATAATATAAATCGTCTGCTTGGAACTTTCTTGCCTTTCCAGCTACCTCAGTTGCCATAACGATGAGCATGCTTTGTAAACAAGTCTGGTCATTCTGGATTTTTGGAGACCAGCCAAGCAAATTCACTTTTTTGGTGAAAGGTGACAAGGCATGTTTTCTGTGGACAGTCCTGGTTTTTGGGGGGCCTGTTCCCCGATTTGAGCTTGAGAATTCTGTGTTGCATTTTGTTGTATTATTTTCTTCACCTCTTTTTTTTAATTTACCATTAATGTTTACAATATAGCCTGAAATTGCTAATGCGCCAACATGTTTTTAGCTATATGTTCCAAGTTCCGTTTCAAGAAATGTGCCATTCCACCTTCCCCGTTGACGAGCACGAAGCTGTAATAACGGATTGTTATTATGTAGGCCTCATCATCCTATCCAGTCCTTTCATATCAAATGTTCATTGGCTGGCCATTGACACATCTGCCCGAAGAATTGTTACGATTCTAAATAATGACAAGGGGCTGCTGTGAGAGGAAGCATGGCTGGCTTCTTTCAGCTAGTATTCCTGGATTCCATGTAATCGCTTCTGTTATGTCAGATGTATTTGAGTGACATGCACATAATCTACTAATGAACCAAATAGTATAGTAAAGGTTTAGAGGTTTAATTACAGTTTACATCTTGTCAGTATTCCTGGAATTCTTCTAAGCCAACAGCTTCTGTTTCAGTCTGAAGGTGCACATGCATTGGTTTGTTGCTGAACAACACACCTGTCTACACCCCAGACAAAAAACAGACTCCTTAGCTGTGGTTGGAGGTTAAATACCTAACCATTAATTATAGCTCAGTGTTTAAGTAGGTGATATCCAAAAAATGTGTATATGATTTTTTTTTTTCCTCTGCCATTTGTTTTGCTATGTTGAAGCGTCAATCTGCACCCCAAACACCCGTCCACCAATCGCACTCAACCGCATTTCTTAATGCGGAATTCAGTTAGCTTGGGAGTGTCCTCGATTGTCTAGCCTAACAGATACTTTTCTCCTATTGTGCCTTCCAGGGGGATGCCCGGGGCCAGCTGGTCTCAGAGCGGCTGGGCCTGGGACACAATCTGGATCTCTCGGACACCATGGTGCAACACAAGCTGGACGAAATTAAGGAGCAGATCCGCCGCGAGATTCGCAAGGAGCTGAAAATCAAGGAGGGCGCAGAGAACCTGCGGAAGGTCACCACGGACAAGAAGAGCCTGGCCTATGTGGACAACATGTTGAAGCAGTCCAACAAGAAGGTGGAGGAGCTCCACCAGGAGCTCCAGGAGCTGAATGCCCACATCGTGGTTAAAGACCCAGACGAACTGCTAGGTACGCTGCTTAATTACTGGGCTTGGGAAAACTACGGTCGCTAAAATCTGACCTTAGGTTTTTCAGAAATCCCAGTTGGAGTGTTGCCGCTTATTCACCCGGGATGAGATTTCAAAAGGGATTATCGTAAAACCTGGGAACTTGAAGGGATGCACTGTATGTGAATCAGTTATTTAGCTATGAGTTGCAACATTCTACACTGTCCTAACTCCCTTTCTTCGACCCGTCTCTTAAATCTTGTTGCTATTCAAATAGTGTTTAATGGCCTTTACGAAATGGCCCACTGACGATGGTTGCCAGGTGAATTGAAACACAGTGCCTAAGCACAGGTGTGTTGTTCCTTGGCTCAAGGACACACTACAGCATGCATGTCCTGTAATGATACACTTGACCAGTAGCAACACAGGACCAAACAGTGCCTGGCAAACTTGCTGTAGTGAATAACTCTTGGTTACTGGAACAATTATCCAAAATATCCAAATTGATGGGTAATTTGGATATTATGCCATTACATTGGAATATTTTATTGTTGATAATGAGTGAGTGGGGCTGGTTTTGTCTGCCGCTATTCCACTTTCTACTTGACATGGAACGTGGGGGTCTCTCTGAGGAATGTTAGTCTTAGGAACACTTTTGGCCTGACTCATTGACACGTTATCAGATGAGAAGGAGATTTCTGCACCCTGACTCATGGTCAGTGGAATGTCGCAGGGCGTTATGGAACCGGCAACCGACCACAGGCCAACGCAGCAGAATCCCTGTGGGGATTCTGCTGCGGTCCTGATCCGGATGATCAGCGTTTCCTTTCTTCACCCCCAAATTTAACCCACAATCAGCTATATGCCAGAACACAAAACTGCTCTTATGTCAGTTGTTTAAGGATGATGATATAACTGTATATATTTAGCTGACTTGGGAGAACCCTCCCCAACCCAGTGCCTTATCCAATCAGCACTCTGGCAGTGACGTCATCCTGCTTGCTTCTTCATGGCTTGACACTTGACTGCTCACATTGGAGAAGGCCAGTGACTGCTTGGCTGTCCTTAACCCCACCCAACCCTTCTCTTCTGGAAGGAAGCCCTGGCTCACTATCACACACAAATGATCAAATGTCTTCAGAAACCTGGAATATCTACTCTCAGCTGCCTGTTAACACTGTTATAGAAACTGAAGTACATTTTATGTACACAGAACATGCCGTAGTTGAGTGACCATGTCTGTGTGTCAACCTAGACTCCAGTGGTCTCCAACCCTGTCCTCAGAGAACCACCCTTTCTCAGGTTGTCATTCCATCCTCCGTTATAACTAACATAATTAATCTCATCAACCAGCTAATTTTATCGGTCCAGTGTGCTCGATTATGAAAACCTGCAGCACTCAAATTCTCCATAAGTGTGAGTGGAGACCGTTGGTTTTGAGAGTTAGCAATTGGTCCGCTTTAAACTGGTGTTGCTGGTGGGATGTGACGGTCTCCAGCAATAAATGTGGTTTGGATTTTTTGTTTCTCTGTTCAAATTTCACTGTAAATGATGATCATGTGACTGGAGGATACCTTTCAATCTGAAATTCAGCTCTCCGGGTTGAAGACAAAATAGGGATGGTTCTAGCCTGCCAAAACGAAGAGAGCAGTGCATCCCCCTACCCAAATGACCTGCCACTCAAATGACCCTCAAGTTGATTAGGATTCTGATTGGTTTGACACAGTGAGGTCACATTTTGCCAAGGTAAGTTCGCTTGTGTTTCTGAACCGTGTGTTTCTTCGGATGAGCTCGGCAGTGTCAACGGGGTGATCATGTGACTAGAGCGCACCTTTTAAATCTCGCCCGTAAATTGTCACTTGACCAACGGAGAAGTCAGTCACACAGGCCCCGCCCCCCCCATCCCAAACCGTGTGTGAAGACATGAACACTGGCTCACTCGGCGGTCATTTTGGGGTGTATCGGGGAAGGCGGTGGGGTGGAGGGGGCGGGGTTTAAGTTCAGCAGTCATTCAAGCATGGGCACGAAAACCAGTGAGCTCACCCCTCAGCGCCGCAGCTTGACTGAAGTGATAGAGGACAATAGTGTTTTTGTTTTTTGGTGTTGGTGAGATGCGCGCACACGCACCGCAGCCTTCCCAACCACAGGACGGAAGACATTGTCCCTGGGTGGCGTTCACTGTGGCTCACCGTAGCAAAATGTTTTTAAGTGGAACATTAACTTGAGAGTTTCTATCAGAGAACTCCTGCTTGTCCATTCGGACTTAAGTCGATTGCCTTCAGTTTTTGCCAAATCCACCCCGGATTGATTCCGTAATGCTGGGGGCTTTAAGTGAAAGGGCCAACACTGTGCTCTTAACGTGCGTGTCATATTTGCATATGCAAATCTGATTGTGCAGCTTATCATTTTCTTTTCTGTACATTTGCGTAGTACACTCTGTTTCCTGCACACGTTTGAATATTAATCATAACATTTCTGCATTTTGGAGCTCTCTCAGGAAAGCACCGAAGTGTGCAAACAAGAATTTCCCACGTTGGTATTTTTCATAGCAGCAGGCCAAGAATTGCTTCGTTGTAGACGGTAAACAAGAACCTGATTAACATTGAGCAAGTTAAGACACGCACCAGACCCAACTGAAAGACATTGCTGCTTCCAAACAACACTTCGGATGTTGTTACAAATTAACGGGCCAACCTGTGCTGTGTTTTGAGAGTGTGAATACGTTAAGCTTCATGTCTGCGTCACTTTCCACAGAGTGCCCTTTGACCCCGGACACGCCAGCCAGCGAGGTGCGGATGTGCACCAGCAGTAGTCGCCTGGCCGCCCTGAAGAAGCAGAATGACATCGAGCTGAAGGTCAAACAGGGGGCGGAGAACATGATTCAGATGTACTCTAACGGCTCCTCCAAGGTACGTGATTGTGACCTCTTGACCTTCGCTAACAGTGTTTTTATTTTGGGACATTTTGGTCGTTAGGGAACTCAGTTCAACAAGGGGGGGAATCCAAGCGTCTTACATGTCTTACATGTTTTTTATTGTGAAGTTAAATTCTATTTTAACAATTTGAATCTGAGGTATCAGGCTTTGGAAAATGCCTCTGACAGTAGTAACATCTGTTTGATGGGATACCAACTCTGCATGTTCCTAGGTTTGGCAATATTTGACCACTCTTCTGTACATAAAGTTAAGCCATGTAATGTTCCTTTGGGAGTGTCGACAGACAACATTTCTCAAGCTGTGCCACAAATTTAAGATTAGATTTATGTCAGCGTTCTGACTGGGTCATTCAAGGACATCTAACTGTTTATTCCTCAGCCGTTCCACTGTAGCATTGGCTGTGGGCCTCAGGTTGAAAGGTTGCACTTTCTGCTTTCTTGCAGGGGGCAGTGTGTTTACCTCAATGTTTGCTGCTGCCACACTAAGGATGTTTTTGTTGGGTGAAGTGCTGTGTTTCCACTGCACCATATGTACGGCTGTGCATTTACATCAAAAGTTACATTTTTATTTCATCAGAAGATAACGCTCCATGTGACAAAACGTTGTATCGTTTTTTTGTCATTCTTCAACTTTCTCGAGTAATGGCTTCCTTTATGCCACCCTACCACACATGGCAGACCTTTGTAGTTCTTGAGGTATTGTTTTCACATGCACACTTGGACCAGTCTTGGCCATAAAAGTCTAGCTTCATCAAAGTTGCCTTTGGCCTTTTTGGTAGCTTCTCTGATCCTTCGCTGTCCACCAGTTTGGAGGGACAGCCTGCTCTAAACGTAGTCTCCATGTCGTCAAAAATTTTCAGCGTAATTTTTTATTTAGTATTTTCCTTTTACCCTGTTTTTATTTCCAATTCTATGATGTGTAATTATCTCGTATCAGAAACATATAAACTGTGGTGTACCGTTGACCTAATGCAAGGGAGCAAGACAATTGTGAAAAGAGCAAGAAGCAGCAAGCAGTTTAAAAAAGCATTTTTCACTCTCCCCTTTTATGATCAACCATCAAAACCCTTTAATCTATATTCCTATAGTAGAACTACACGTGTTTTTGTAAATATGACAATGAGAGAATGTGGATAGGGGAAGCAATTGCAAGATGGACTAAGCCGATCCAAACCTTTAACCAAATTAATGGGGTTGCAGTAAATGTTACCATGAGAACTTAAATTAGGCTTTTTATAATGTTGTTGAAACGTTGGTTAATGTCTTTGTATAGTGCTATGTATTGATGGGCAAACGAAGCTTCAGGTGTGTGTCCCCCTGATTGTTTTACTCATACTTTCTTACATAAATTGCTGTTGGTTTGTTAAGGCTGGTCCAGAGGTCACTGTCTTAGATGCACTGCTGCAGTGTGTCCAATTCAGGCCCACTGCTCTTTCAGTGAAACCTTTCACCACTTTCCTGTCCAACTAATGCCTCAAATTAATCTTTGAAATGCTGTTGGGCTGTAATGCCAACAGATATCCACTTTCCAGACAGCCTTAATTTTAGGAAAGCACAGTAGGCTTACTGTCTTAATTCATAAGGCAATATAGTTAACAATCTAGTCTGTAAAAAAGAACAGACAAGAACAACATTGGAACAGACATTAAACCTAAAATGTTCCAACTAGATTGATAACTCTATTGCTTTCTATATTTCAGTGATGACTTTTAACTTGAAAAAGAAAATCTGACTTAGTGCTAATGGTAATAATGGTAATGAAGCCTTGAATGGCCTTCACTAGTGCAAGGTGCATAAAGACCGGTCTGCATCCCACACCTGCTTGTCTGGTTGTTTCACTAACCGATATATATATGAGCTAGGGGGCCACAACAACTATGTCATGCAAAAGTATGCGATTCATTCATTCTTTATAATGCTTGAATATAAAAAATAACCATCTAAATGGAAAAAAGTTCCTTTCAAACTAACACTTGATCCTTTATAACGCTTGAAAACAAATGTTATTGCATTTTCTGCAAATTTCTTGGTTGGGGTCTACTGGCTCACATTTTATTATTCAGCCGGAAACAGAAGGGCTGCCATACAGGCAATGAAGCATTTTTCTTTCCAAACCAAGTCTTTCTTGCTTATGATTTAGCGTAATGCTTTATGACAGTGAGTGAAATGGTCGGAAAGTAGCCTAAAGTGAAGACACATTTTCCCAGTAGTTTATATGAAATTACAAAATAATTACGTTGCAAAATAAACATATTTCTTAGTATAATGTAAGATAGGCTAAAATGCCAATGAATAAATGCCTTTTCTAAGCTTTGTAAACACATCTTTAGATCAAGACTTGATAAATTAGGCCTGCTGTTTCATTACTAATTGAACTTGTTTTAAGTAAGGAGTAGGCTGTGTAATGTCAGATTTACATATACTTCTATGGTATTAAGCTTTTTTTATTGACAATGTCAGGACATGCATCCAGACATCGCCCAGGCCCAGATCCGATTGCTTGCTCTAGTCTAATCTGGAATCCTTGTGCACCTGAAGGAATGTACTCGCTGGCCTTGATTGAGCTCGCAGGCACCCAACGCCCCGTAAGGAGCTGGTAGATCACAACGAGGCATGGCCGCCACCATGTTTGATTACCAGCCCAGCAGCCAGGACAGTGTTGGCCATTTGCAGCGCCCTCCATGGGAAGCCCGGGCTAATCTGCGCATCTTCCATTACTTACAGATGTTCTTGGCTGTGATTTGTCCTTCCACAACATGCTACCTGAATATTTATCCATGACCCTTGGTGTTCATGGTCGAGCGTTGGCTTTCCAATCTACTGCCCAGTTACGGGTAACCTACGGTGACAACTGAATTCACCCGGAAGTCCTGTGAATCGCAACTAATCAACACAGATGGAGACTGATTACTTTGGTTGGGTGATGTTGAAGGCTGTTCAGAAAGAGGGTGGGAACTCCAAAACTATTGTCCAAAGGGTTGAACAGAAGACAGCCATGTTTGTGGCATTCGATAGCATCAACCTAGAAGATGGTGTCCTTGGTACTGACACCAGACATGGAGTTTTAACAGCACTAGGTTGTATTCTCTGTGCGAGAATGTCAAGTAACAGCCGACATGTTAAGAAGCCTTATTTTACCTTTGTTTGCTAAGGTTTGAACTGCTGATGAATTCTGCCAACATCATTGTACACTAGCTGTTTAGAGTAGAGACCAGTATTATTATTGTATATACATAATCAACGACCCTGTGATACCGACTCCTGCCATTGTATGGACTGTGAATAAGAATGTATTCTAACTTGACTTACGTGAATATTGAAGCCTATTATTAATACTGGGTGAGACCCTGTGTAGCACCGCAGACCTTTAGCTAAGGTGGGCAATGTTAGCGACCTTGGTGCTACCTACCAGCAACAGCATGTTAAGCTAGCAATGGTGACACTTTTTAACATTAGTGAATGTGTTTCCGCTGCGGTGCCCAGTGCCAGCATCAGATTTACCTTGTGTGTATTATCAAGGTGGGGAATGTTGGTGACCCCCCCCCTCAGTGGCCTGGAAAGAGTGGCACCATCCTGTGGGAAATAGCAAGGCCTGATGTCAGCCAGGAAATGGCTGTCAGACGGAAGCCTTTCCTGCCCTCTGTGCTGGTCCGGCATGGCTCCAGAACTCTGCGACCAGAGGAATTTTGGGTGGAGTCGACAAGTTTACTCCACGGACCAGTTTGTGTTGAGTGTAACCGAAAAAACAACACAATAACATTCTACTTCCATCTGCGGTGAAGAGCTTTTTCCATGCAGTCATTCAGTATTTTGCTCCAATTAATTTGACGAGACCACGACTGGGTAACGTACCCACAGACACTCATATTTGAAGTGTGGAATTTGGGTCAGGTGCCCCCCCCCCCCCGGTTGTATTACTCATACATTCTTACAGAAATTGCTGTTGGTTTTTTAAGGCTGGTCCAGAGGTCACTGTCTGATGCACTGCTGCAGTGTCCAATTCTGGCCCACTGCTCTTTCAGCGAAACCTTTCACCACTTTCCTGTCCAACTAATGCCTCAAATGTATCTTTTTGAAATGCTGTTGGGCTGTAATGCCAACAAATATCCCACTTTCCAGACACCCTTAACGTTAGGCAAGCACAGTAGGTTCTATTGACGGTGTGTGTTTGTTTATGTTTTTCCCTACAGGACCGGAAATTACTAGCAACTGCTCAACAGATGCTCCAGGACAGCAAGATGAAGATCGAGTTCATCAGGATGCAGATCCTTAAAGGCAGCCAGGCCAGCGAGTTGAGCTTCGATAACAATGACGTCATGGGTGAGATGCACGACCGTCTGCCTGTGACTCATTGGCTCGTTTTCTAACCAACCAGTTGCAATGGAATGTCATTAAGCGCTCAGTGACCAAGGCTGTTAATTCACCTTAAAAAAAAGTTTTATACTTTGGCCAATTTGGTTCCGCTTCAGTAAAATAAGAAATACTTCATATGTTGTCCTCGTTATTGTTCGCCACGTCCAATCAACGATTACGGTCGTGCCATGTCAGAGCAGCGTCACTGCAGGTGCGTGTGAGTCGGAGTTCAACATGTCCTCCAATGCGCACCTTGCCACGCCCTGGCCCCTTACTGGCCAATCAGAACACGGTCCACAGCCAAACAATGTGATGGATTGATGTGGTCCTTTTAAAAGAAAAATATTACGGTCTGCTATTGCATTGGAATCTATCCAATAACGCGCACACACTCCGTCCCCTAAGCTCATGAGTTAGGCAAGTACAGACCATTTGGTTTATTATTGATGAGGCCTGGATACAGAGTGTGTATGAACACGAAAATAATGAAAAACAACTAGCAGTGTGACATGGTGAACAGAACAGCTTGATGAGATGTACCTTTGAGGTCTGGGTCCGTGATTCTCCCACTGTGGCGTTGTTGTGATGCGGCAAGGCCTCACCAGGGTTTTGGACACCACCCCTTCCCTCAAACTGCTTCCCTGCCACCTTAACCCGGTGTTCTTTCCCCAGCCAAGCCCATCATCAGCCCATTGGATCTGCGGGTGGAGGAGTTGTGTCACCACGCCAGGATAGAGTCAGCCGTGGCCGAGGGTGCCAAAAACGTCATGAAGCTCCTGGGCTCCGGCAAGGTCACAGAGAAGAGGGCCCACTCCGAGGTACAGACCACACTCTTGAGTCGGGAGAGATGTTCTACACTGGGCCCGGCTTGTGAATATATGCGCTCCATATCAACTGTTACACACGTCCCTCATTGTCACGCTGGCCTTAAAAACACATAGAAACAAAAACAAGACATTGACATGTTTCACAGAGCTAAACCTTTTGACAACCCACTGCTCAACAAATGTATGCCCGAAATAGGAGCAAATGCTTTGACTGCCTGGGTGTGCCTGTTGGACAAACTCGAGTATACAAAATAGCTTTTTGTTTGTAAACCATGTTTTCTCTCGACCGCGTTCCGTAGAAACAAATGTTCAAGCAAACGCACTTTGAAACCCAAAAACCGAAATGAGCGCCTTCCCCCCCATCTGGTGCTTTCATCCATTTCTTGTCGGCCAAGGAAACCGGCTTGTTTAACCTGTGAATTTGCGGCACTCTTCAGGCCCAGGCCCGGTTCAACGAGTCCAGTCAGAAGCTGGACCTCCTCAGATACTCCCTGGAGCAGAGGCTGAGCGAGCTGCCCAAGAATCACCCTCGCAGCAGTAGCATAGTGGAGGAACTGTCCCTCATGGCCACCCCATCCCTCAGTCCGCGCTCCAGCATCATCTCCACCCAGAACCAGTACAGCACGGTGGCCAAACCCGCCGCACTCACAGGTACCTGGACGCACATTCCACGGCTGTGGCCGTCACTTTTGAATTATTGAGTCTTCTCTTCAGGCATGCACATATTGTTCATGTCAGCAGAAGATCTGTGCAAAATGTCCTGGCTCAGGGATACACTCTAAAACGTAATCATTGGCAAATGTATACTGTATATGGTGTTGATGTAATGCTGTGCCTCGTCAGTCAGTATTAATACTAAAACAATTAAAATCCCTTGTCTCCCCCAGGGACATTAGACGTCAGGCTCATGGGCTGCCAGGACCTGCTGGAAAACGTTCCGGGTCGGTCAAAAGCCGGTTCGGTGCCACTGCCCGGCTGGAGCCCCAGCGAGACGCGCTCGTCCTTCATGAGCCGAGGGAACCGTAGTCGCGGAACAAGCGCGCGGAACCTGTCCAAGAGTGAAGACCTTTCTAGTGAGTCTCCTAACAACTGTGGTCTCGTACTCCTTTTGTCAATATGTTCATCCGCTGGTCTATTGTGGAGCACATAGAAATACTGGGATTCACAATGTATAATGTTTATACATAGTTGAATCTAAAATGGCACCCTATTTTGTTTGTAGTTCACTGTTTTCCACCAAAAACAGCCATATGCTCATGACAAAAAAATACATATTTTGTTACACTTCCCCTGCCACTGATCTTAGATAGAGGAACTTTAAAGACACCGAACTTTGTATGTTGTCTAGTGTGTCCTCCTGAAAACAAAAAAACATGTTAATATTTCAAAATCAATGTGATTTTACCCATAAGTGACCAATACTACAGTAGTCTTTGCCAGGAAATGGCATTCAGTCTTTGTTTGACTCTCCAGATGAGATCAGTGCTGTGTTGAAGCTGGACAACACCGTGGTGGGACAGACCAGCTGGAGGCCCGTCAGTAACCAGTCCTGGGACCAGAAGTTTACACTGGAACTGGACAGGGTACTTGCACAAATAAAAGTAGACTCCGGTTCGATAATCACCTCTTAGGAATTATCGTAGTTGAAGAGTTTGAAAACAAGTCTGTGTAATTGTGTTCACTGCATTTATATTGATTTACAGATTTTTATCATCTAGAAAACGTTGCCCTAGATATAGGGTGTAGTTATTGTTGAAACTAAATGTAGTTGGAAATATTTTCTCTGTTTATAGTTTCAAATTTCAGTAGGTCCCCTCTGGTTTTGTTGTTTTTTACCTGATCTGAAAGTGTCCAATGAAAACCCTGACACAAGTTTCGCACTTGAAATTCCTTTTTTGGCAGAACGAACACATGCCCCTTGTCTTTGTGTGTTTGACTTTGCTCGCATATTTGTACACCTCGGCCTTGTGTTTATTGTTTGGTCTGCAGTCTCGTGAGCTGGAGATCTCTGTGTACTGGAGAGACTGGCGCTCGCTGTGTGCTGTGAAGTTCCTGCGTCTGGAGGACTTTCTGGACAACCAGCGGCATGGCATGTGTCTCTACTTGGAGCCACAGGGCACGCTGTTTGCTGAGGTAGCCCACCTGGACACCACCAGGGGTTGGGTTTAACGGTCCCTCTTCCTGTTTTTGGCTGACTAAAACAAGAAGGCCCAACCTGGACCTCTCCAATAACAATCTTTTGTTTTACATACTAGACCTTTAAATGTTTTTTCCATTGCATTGCCTGAAGCTCAGGACCTAGGACCTTATCAATGCCCCTACAGTGAAGAAGTCTGTTTGCCTGTTTTTTTTCAGTAGGCCTACTCTGAACCTTTACTTTTTGTTCAGGTCACGTTTTTCAACCCTGTCATTGAGCGGCGACCTAAGCTGCAGAGACAAAAAAAGATCTTCTCAAAACAGCAAGGTAACTCAAAAAAACCTGAATGGTGCCGTATTTGCCTCGGCTTTCGTGGACACTTTAAGTCCCCCTACACTCAGTTTAAAAGCCTTAATATATATATATATAACCAAATAGAGCTGTGATGATCTCTGAAGTAACTCCTGGCTATAAGGTCATGCTTCCTGAAGTGGCTAGAAGTTAAATCCTGTTTCCGTGTCGAGTGTGTCACAGACCTATTTGGTGTCGTTCCTCAGGGAAGACGTTCCTGCGGGCTCCTCAGATGAACATCAACATCGCCACATGGGGCCGCCTGGTCAGAAGGGCCATACCTACAGTTAGCACTAACTCCTACAGCCCTCAGGTACCTGAGACCGGGCCAAGCAGTCTGCCGGGAACTCCCACACCCGCCAGGTATGGAGCATGCATAAACGCAAACACACACACACATACAAAGCCAGGTCTGGTAACATTGGTGTCAACACACACACACACACACACACACACACACACACACACACACACACACACTCTAACAAGCGACCAAGATACATGTATATTTCGATGTGTATATTCATTACACCCAGTGTGCCGTCTCTGGCATTAAGATGTGCTACCGGTCCTTTCTAGTGATGTCAGTGACCCGTTGGTGACCAAGCTGGACTTTGACAAAGAGCCCACCCCGGGACCAAAGCACTACCCGGTACCTGCTTGCATCCGAGAACCCCTTGTACAGGACAAAAAGCTGCCCGACAAAGAGGAAGTACAGGTACTGGAAGGGATGTTGGTATGGAGATGGGTGCAGTTGTTGTCGAACGTTAATGGGCCTTGACCTGGGCCTTGTCCAGTGAAAGGAAGCATTTTGAAATGGGGATGCACTAGCAAAACCCAGACACAGAGAATGTTCCGCTATTGGGAGCCATGCTGCAGGCAGCCCCTGCTGCCCGATGTGGGTAAAGACAGTTCTCCCTTCACAGGACGCCCTGGCATCGTTCGACTTCCTGAACAAAAGGAACAGCATCGTGGTGAATTCGTCTGACCTGGACAGACTAGATGTAGTAGTGGAACAGGAGATCCACCGTCCAGGCCTGGAGCTCACCGCCATCCAGACAGACCCTGAGATAAGGTATGGCTTACTGCATGTCTGACAAGACTGCATTTGGATGTCTCAGAATCACTAATCTATAGATGACAGTGCATCATAAACAAAGTTAGGTTACGCCTGTGATCTTGGGTGTCTGACGGGGAAGTGAAGTGGGACGCGATATTAGGCTCCCTGGTCATGTCCACCACTGAACACGTCGTACCGTCAAGCATTTCAGTGCCAGGGCTTAAGCCCATCGAAAGACCTGACTCGAATCACAACTCCCCCGGGCCTTCACTGACTCCGCCGGTTGTCCTGTTCGAGGAAAACCTTCTTGAGAACATCCAGGCCACCAATTCACCCCCTTCTTTACCATTCGACATGACCCTATGAGCTAGTCTGGGAAAACTCAGGAGCGTGTGAGGTGACGATCCTTTTAGGTCAGCGAGAAAGTCACCTCTCCTGGGGATCCCCAGATCTCTATCAGTTTAGCTGGAGCCCTGAAATAGTTCAGCTGAATCGAGCAGCCAAGGCCTTGACAACTTTTAGACCAGTTCATTCGGCCGCACTGTATTTGGAACATATACAATATAAGTGGGATGGCTGGGTGTCCCCAGGAGAAATGAGAACCGCTGGCTTACTTAGTGCCCCTGCCCCAATCTGGGTGGCAAAGCACCCCCCAGGCTTGTAATCTTTGTTGGACCTCAGATATGGATGAAAATGGTCAGAGAAGAGAACAGCTTCACACAGAAAGGAGGTCCAGGGTGAAGGACATGTTTGGGCACAGTCCAACTTTGGAATCAACAAAAAAACAGAAACCGGTAGATCGATGACTCATGGAATTCACAGCACACTTGGCCAATCCTTGGGCCAGGAGCCGGTTGGTTTTGTAGGGGAGCTTCCAAATGTCCCCAAGCCACGAATGGTTAAAAGGGAGCTTACACTCGGCATCCACAACCAAAGCTAAGTCCCAAGTGGGCGCTGCCAAAGACAGCATGCGCCCGACAAAAACTTGATGTGTCCTGGGGATTGCGGCATCAGCTCCCACGTGGGAACTTGACATTTCACCAGCTGTACTTCAAAGTGGAGAATCAGTTTGCCCTGCCTCTTTCTTTCCCCCCATAGCTGTCCCTGTGGGAACTGAACCCACAACCCTGGTGCTGCAGACCAAGCTGAACTGAAGTGTCTTGTGCCAGACGAGGAGGGGTTTACTTAGAATAACTAGTTGAGCAGTCTTAAATTCCCCCGCCTTGCCACTGTATACCAGTAAAGGACAGAGTAGTAGTGACCACATTAAGGGTCCAGAATGGGACACACCAGGAAGTCTTTATCAGTTGCCCTTGGCATCCAATATGGGGCCTTTGTTTTTTTGGCCTGAGGAAAGACTGTAGAGGACCAACGTCCAAGGGAGGGACTTTTATCTCTTCTCTGTCTTGCTGTTTAAAACTTGCAACAATTCGACTGCCGAGACAAATTCTTCCATTGCATTTGGGGCAGTTGTTTTTTTCCAGGACACTGCCTGACTCTTTTCAGAACTTCCATATGGGGTCTATTGAAATTTTGAAATCAGCTGAGCTCTACCAACACAGCTGATTTTGGTAGACTTGTAGTACGCATGTAGCTGTCAGCTTGTCTATGGTAAGACACCATTTGGCAGAGGTTGTGACTGGTTGCCTGAAAGCCCTGTTTAATTTTGACTGCTTTTATTGAGGTGGGATTGCAGGTGCAAGTCAACAAACTGCAACATATCAGTCCAGGATTCCCCCACAATCTTCACAGAAGAATTTAATTGCTTCCACATCTCCTCCTTTAGCATGTTAGAGGCTCCCATATCCATTCCAGTGGCACCAGTTTGGGCCAGAAGGTTTTCAGACCAAGACAGCTCCTTAATATTGGACCCTTCCTGCCTCGCCTGTTACTAACTGACTCCGTTCCAGAGAGTCAAGTGGATGCAGAGCCATTCAAGACGGTTTTCAACATTCACTGGCAAATCTGCATTTTCTGCCACTGTGCTCAATTGGCCAGAGAAATCTCTCAAACCAGCAGGCAAATCCTTTGAGGATTGGTTGGAGCGATAGCAACCTTTTGTTGACTTGTTTTGGCTGGGGTTCATGCTTGTTCGTGGTAGCTAACTAGACAACTACCAAAAGGGTTTAGTAGGAATTGTCACTGTAAAACATATTTGTGACTGTTTCAAGCAACTGTTTTTATTTTTGCATCTAACGTACATCTACCTCCCTTTTCAGAGAAGAAGAACAATTTCAGTTTAGTCTCCAAGACTTTAAATGTGTTGCAGTCCTTGGTCGTGGTCATTTCGGAAAGGTACAGAGCACCACCATTTTGACAGCCCTTCTAGAGAAATGTTCTGTTGCTAAAAAATAAATGCCACTCTTACTAAAATATGTATTCACTGTCTCCACAAAGGTCTTGTTAGCTGAGTACAGAAGCACTGGAGAGATGTTTGCCATCAAAGCTCTGAAGAAAGGAGACATTGTGGCTCGTGATGAGGTAGACAGGTATGTGTCTGATTGAGTGAAAATTAGCGAAAAGGTGATCATTTTCATAATATTCTTCCCAGTTACTCATGAAAAAAAACAGTGATGGAGGAGTAACCTATGAATATATTTAGTCATATCCTGGCTCTAGCAGGCCATTACAGATTTGCTCCTAAATGCTTAGTGTCTGAGGAATTATTCCTAGAGCTTTATGATAATTCCATCTGCATTGTAGGATCATAGCTTTCTAACCACACATTTTACATTTTCATTTTAAGTTCCCTAATTTCAGGAATTGATTTGCCAATGCAATGGGAACAATGTTAAATGCATTTTTCCCATAATTTAAGAAGGCCCATGCCTGCAGAATCGGCGGCTTACATTTGGGTCTCTCCTTGTCTCCCTCTTCAGTCTGATGTGTGAGAAGCGTATTTTTGAGACTGTGAACAGCGTTCGCCACCCGTTCCTGGTCAACTTGTTCGCCTGTTTCCAGACCCAGGAGCATGTGTGCTTTGTCATGGAGTACGCCGCTGGGGGCGACCTGATGATGCACATCCACGCCGATGTCTTCTCAGAGCCCAGGGCTATGTGAGTGACCTCAGGGCTACGTTCGTTGGCACACAATGTTCTGAGGCAGAGGGTAATGGGGAGGAACTGCACTCACTTGTCCAATAGGAAGGCACATTTTCCGTTTTCATTACGAAAGGGTTTGCCATGGCATGTCCTCGTTAAAATATATTTTCTTAGACGCAAGCTGGAAAATATTTACTTGCCTTTACCTTGTTCTTGTTGAGAAGCTAAGTTATTGACTGAAGAAATCTTACTACTCTAATTTGGTCAATTCCAATACAGTTCCTCTCAATACAGGAAATGTGTTGAGATTGTTGTCACTCTAAGAGTTTTAGTGACAACAATTTGGAATTAAAATTTGGTTTACATCCTGAATTGTGAAAATGATGAGCGTAATTGACCACAACACTGAATTATAGTCAGAGCTATGGATGCATTTACTAACCATCAATCAAATTCTTTGTAACCATGTTCTGAGGTTTTAGTAGATTTTCCCTTTTTTTCTTTTCTAACAATAAAATTAACATAAAAATGGTATGTTCTGATGGGGTACGATAGTTGAATTAGTTATCCATACAAATATATTCTTCAGGAATCAATTTGTACATCTAGATCGGTTCTGTAAATCCAGAAATTGATTTAGCAACTGCCGATTGACACTTGGGTTTGTTTCATATTGAAGGATCACTTGCTGGTGCAACTGGCTTTGAAGGATGACCTCAACTCTTCAATATTTTGTTTTCACTTAGAAAAATAGGATAATTTAAGATCTTGGTTAAACTTATTATTTTATGAAATCCACCCCATCTAATCCAGCAAATACATTTAATTTTTTTTCCCCCTCTTTTGAAGATTTTATGCAGCTTGTGTCGTATTGGGATTACAGTTTCTACACGAAAATAAGATTGTGTACAGGTAAGAACGGTTCCATATCTATTAGCTATATATTTATATATTTAACATATTGATTGTGTGTTGCAATTCTTTTTTGTTGAAATTTACTTTCAGAGATCTAAAGCTTGACAATCTTCTCTTGGACACGGAGGGCTATGTAAAAATAGCTGACTTTGGCCTTTGCAAAGAGGGTAAGCTGGAGAAAAATGACGACTACAAAATAATGCCACACCATCCAATGTATATTTGACTGTATAGTTACCTTAGCCTGACTCAGTCAAAACCCAAACTCTATCCAATGCAAGGTGGACTATGCTGATTTGAAACGTGTGTGTGGTGTGTGGTGTGTGGTGTGTGGTGTGTGGTGTGTGTGTGTGTGTGTGGTGTGTGGTGTGTGGTGTGTGGTGTGTGGTGTGTGGTGTGTGTGTGTGTGCGCCAATAAACCACAGCTAAGTGCTATGTTCAGGCACTCAGCAATGTGTTGTGCCTAAGAAACCTTTTGAGTTGTGGTATATTGATGATATGCTACAGCCCTGGTGTCTTGTTTCTTACGTACAGTCTATATTTCTATCTACATGTCAATGTCTTCTGTTCGGTCAGGAATGGGGTTCAGAGACCGCACCAGCACGTTCTGTGGCACGCCTGAGTTCCTGGCTCCTGAAGTTCTTACGGAGACTTCATACACACGAGCCGTGGACTGGTGGGGTTTGGGTGTCCTCATCTTCGAGATGCTGGTTGGAGAGGTTACCGAATTTTCTCACCTTTCACATGTCAAATGTCTGGATAACTACTCAGTGGTGTGACTCTTAAAGCAGGCCAAACTATTTTTGTGCATTGATGGTTGATACGGTCAATACTTTTCCATGTAAAAATACAATGATGTTTCACCATCTGGAACGTGCAAACATCTTATGCGTGTGCATTTGTCTTTATGCACAGTCTCCCTTTCCTGGGGATGATGAGGAGGAAGTGTTTGACAGCATCGTCAACGATGAGGTTCGATACCCAAGGTTCCTCTCAACGGAGGCCATCTCCATCATGAGAAGGGTGGGTCTCTTGATATTGTGGTGCATTTTATCTGTTGGAATCCATGTCAGCTCTTCCTGGGACTCGAAGCACAATACCGAACAAAATATAAAATGATAATGCACTAACTAGATCAGGAAAGTGCCACTGTTTAAAATACAGCTCCGGACAAAATGGGACCACTGCACCTTATTCTTTCCTCTCCAAAAAAGTTGAAAAGGAACGTTCTGCGTGAGGAACAGAAGCGTTCAATTTGCAGTGGTCTCTTAGTTTTAACCTTTCTGTTCCTCAATCAAAACCTTCCTTTTTGACTTATTTGGAAAGGAAAGAAAAAGGTGCCGTGGTCTATTGTGTTTTCTGGAGCTGTATGGAAAGATACTGTTGCTGTTTTATTATTTTTGTTCAAGTAATGTTGTTTGAGCAATTGAGACGAGCCAGAAAATCCATGTGATCAGAATTACTTTGTGTTTTAGACATGGACTTTGTAGTGATCGCTGGTGGTATGTCTTATGGAATATATATGGGAGTCTAAGCTGTATGTTATTTGATTATGTGGACAGTTTGGCGACCTCAATACGTTGATATATTTCATGAAAATTGAGAAATTGAATATCTCGCCAACCATCTACGAACAAAGACAAGAATGTATTTTGTTAAAGCTAAGTTGGCTTGTGCGGTGAACAGCGACGTGTCCTGTGTTTTGAGCCAGTTTGCAAGTTCCTTCTTTGCCACACCTGACCATTACAGCATTTACCTCAGACTGACCCTCACTGAAACATCACCTAACCTACTGGTGTCAGCAGCTAATTGTGAACTGAGCGGAAGCACAAGACAATGGTGTCATTGAATTAAAGCTTTATTTATCCTGCTTCCTTATGGTATTTTTTTTTTGTAGCTTTTGAGGAGGAGTCCTGAAAGACGTCTGGGGGCAGGAGAACGAGATGCTGAAGAAGTAAAGAGACATCTGTTCTTTAGAGTAAGTTGGAAGTCTTTTTTTTGTTTGTTTTTGATATCAAACAGACTTAGAAGTTATGTGGAGAAAACAATTACATGAAGGCTACTGTCCATTTTTTCTGGCTAGGTTATAGTGATGAACAAATGATTCACATTAAGTATGACTTAATAACAGACTGTCCTAATTGTACACATTAATTCACCCCATCCACGTTCTCTACTTTCTCCCCCAGAATATGGATTGGAATGGACTACTGGCCAAGAAAGTGAAGCCTCCGTTTGTGCCAACTATACAGGACTCCAACGATGTCAGCAATTTCGACGATGAATTTACCTCAGAAGCGCCGATCCTGACCCCGCCCAGAGAACCCAGGGCGCTCAGCGGAGAGGAACAGGACATGTTTTCTGACTTCGACTACATTGCAGACTGGTGTTAGCCCCCCCCCCCAACACATTGAACAAACACACATACACACTGTGAACCAACCAACAAAGCGCTCACTGACTGTAGCTCACTTTTGAAAAACCTCTATTTTCCAAACAAACGTTGAGATTGAGGGGAAAACATTGCTCTTCCTGCCTTGGGGCTCACTCTGTGCCATTAAAAGAAACCCTCCCCCTGACTCCAAAACTGTAACCTTTTTTTTTTTTCTTTTTTAACAAAATGAAGAACTTTTTTAACAGAGAAATTACATTTTGCTTTTCTTGTGAGAGGAAAGAGGCCTCCCACTGCATGTCGTGTCTATCGTCTGACCACTGAGAATGTTTTCATATGAACTCTTGTCAAAGAAACGCCGGCAACATCACATTCATGTTATCCATTGTCACTGTCTGTTTTTTTTTTAATTATGTACAGAATATTATTACTCCTTATTTTAAACAAGTCAATTCAAAAGCCCTCAGCAATAACTGACTTCTCTCTGTAATGTTTGACATGTCTGCCATGTTGTATTATAAGTGCTTAAAGCATTTTTCACTGAACCGTCACATTAGGTTAAAGACAAAAACATCTGACTACTACTGCCTTTTGACTTGAAGTCCAATTAAGGTCTCCTAGGTGATCCTGGTCGTACTTCCCCCAGTTTTAATATAATTGTAGCTTGTTTCGAATACCAAATCTAAGCGCTGTGTCTGAATCAAAGAATAGAACCCAGCAAATATTTTAAAGGATTGTTTTATACAAACAAACCAATGCATCTAGTATGAGGTTGTGGCGGTACACTTGCTGCCATTTTCTAATTGGTCCATTCGTGTGTTGCTCTTTTCTGATAGGAAACGTGTCGGTCAAAACTGTCGACAGCATGTATACTAATGTAGATTATACCGTTATACAATCAACTGACTAGTTTCGCAGAGCCGTTATTCACGATGGTGTCACAGCTCAACCCTGGTGTACTAGTGCAAAGGATTTTTTATTTTTTTTGTTAATGATACATGTGTTTTAGAATCATTGAAGTTGTGGACTAAACGGCAAACCGTGTTCATACCAAACATCCACGCAATGAACTTGGTTGTGCCTTTGGTCTTGGAACCATTAAGCAGTGGTCATGTCCATCTAGCCTCTCAAGGATAGCTCTGCTAATTCAGGACCAGTGGCGACTTAGACAGCAAGCAATGAGCTGCTGTGGATCGAATTCATTTTTTTTTTTTTTACAATTCCATTCCAATTCATTCGATGAAGAGAATTGATTTAAATTATGTTTTACTCCTGGAGTTGGTCCCAACCTTGATACCTCAGTCATTCTTATAAAAAAGAAGCGCTAGAAGACCTCACAGCCTGCAGAAATTAGAGTTGGGCTTGGTCAAAATGGTGGATCTGAAGGGGCTGATATAGCACTACGGCTGATTACCAAAACCCATCCATTGTCCTGTCAGTGGGACGATGGAAACAATGTCTTTTGACTGATTTGGATCAGCTCTTTTTCAGAGCTGGTCTTTCGGGTCAAAAGATCAATTAGTAGGGAGAAAGTCAGACTTGGGTTACCTGTGTAAATGAAGCCTTTTGGGTGTGAACTTAGCTCAGTGCCAGTTTGTGCAGACATGTAAATTAATCACTACAAGGGGGGCATGGGTATATTATATGTACACACAATTAAGCTGAAAGCACTAATTTTATCAATAGGTATTTTTTCATTATCTATGTGTATAGGATTTATGAAAATAGATTGTACCGTATTTTTTTCTTCCAGTGCTTAAATGGCTGCTTAAGCATAAAAGATAAAAGCTTTTTTTTTAATGGTACACCACATTGAAGTTACACAAAACTGTTGACCCTGATGTAAAGAAGTATTTTGCAGTCGTCGTTTGTCGCCTCTCATGAATGCACAAATTAAACATTTTTAATAGACTGGTGCTACTTCCATTGCATATTGTATTGGGCTTGGCACTTTGCTTTTCGGGCAAAAAAATTATAATTCCAAGTATGACGCATGGATATGCTAACTGGCCATTAACGTAATACAGCAGGCCTCCATTCTCCGAGTGCCTTAATGAATAGGACCATCGTGGAGATGGTTTTCAAACCGAGACCTTTGGAGTTGAAGTATGGAGATACCTAAATTGTGATCTCATATGGATCAATACTTCCGACAGATTCGACCAACTTAACCTGTCCAGGTCAAGCCTTGATAGAAGCTTCCTTTTATTAAACTATAGCAACCTTCTCAAATGTGCAATGTAATGCCAGGCAAACAACCTTTGACTCTTAGAAATAAATGTTGTGATGTCAAGAACTTGAGATTCTACAGCCAGCAGGAAGAATGAAACCAGCTGAGACTAGATGGAAATATCCCATTGTAACTTTGCAATGCACATGTTTTTTTGGTAGTGTGAGTCAAAGTATTCTGTAAACCCATTCTGTAAACAAGATTTAATGTTATTCAATGCATGAGGTGTTCAACTTGCTTTTCAGAAAAGTATTTCATTTAAGTTACATAATACAATGCAAACAAGCTAACAAAATAGAACCTGCTCATCTCCTAGAAAAAAAAGTGTATACAGTATGAAACCAGCCTAGTATTGCAAGCACCAATTACATTTTCTCACTTGGACATATATACAGTATATATACAGTCAAATGAAATACTGTAAGTACAGTTTGCAATCTTGTTTTTTTTTTTTTAAGCATTGGAATGTGTTGTCCTGTACTTGTCTGTATTCCTGCAAGAAGAGCCTCTGAAGGCCAAAAGTCTAATTAACAAGGGAAAAGAGAATATCTTTAGAAATTCAATAAAAATAAAGAGACGATAAAAGTACAGCAGAAAGTGTTGTTGAGGCAACAGGGTCTTCACAGTTGGGGCAGTTTGTCCACAGGGGTGTCGAATTTGAAGTCTGGTGGGAAGAGGTCAGCTGCACGGGGGTAGATAAGTCTGTACGACTGCCTGATAGTGACATCCGCCACACCGGCAATATCTCCAATCTCTGTCCAAAAGATCAGAAAAATATATATTTGAATCTTAAGAACATTGGTGCTGATATTTCTCACGTGGTTGAAAATGTTTCCTGATTGCAAGCGTGAAACGATGTGGACAACAAACATTACGGGTTGTAAAGCATACGGGACCATGGACGTGGAATGGGGCAGGTCAATGTAACCCCCCCCCCGGAAAAGAGTGAAATTCCTGAGATCCATTGACCCTGACCCCCCCCGTCCCCGTCCCATTTGCAACACAAACCTACGCCGTTGCCCCGGACAAATAATTTATTCAGCACTTAAGAAACCACCACCTTAAGAAACCACCACCCCACCCCCACAACTCACCTTTTTGGGTCTTCTTCTCTGCAGAGGCCTGAGAGGCCATGTAGATGGCTGCAGCAGCCACAGAGATTGGGCTCCTGCCAGGCACCAGGTCTAGCTCCACAGCCTTTCGGGCAATGTATGTGGCCGCCATCTGCACCTGCTTGGGCAGGCCCAGGTTGGAGCAGAAGCGGGACATGAAGTCTCCAGTTGTTATGAGGTCCACGCTGGTCTCCAGGGCCTTGAGGATCAGCTTGAAGCAGCGGCCAATTTCCTTCTTGGAGATGCGAGACACTGCGCATATCTCTGCAGGAGGTGGATGACAACATGAGTAGTCAGCGCTACGACATGAGGCTGGTTTAGAACTAAGTCACAAAATGTAAATACAAATGTGAATAATAAACCAGAGTATAGACAGATTAATCAATATGTAAATCTATAACCCAGACTAGGGATCGACCGATATATCAGTGCTGATTGGGCCTTTCTAGGATGTCCGCTATAGGCCCTGTACTATTACTAGTCATGTGCCCTGCCGTGGATGCAGTAAGTAAGCTAGCTAGCCACTAAATAAGTAGCTAACCAGCTTGCCAGTAACAATGAGCTAGTTATCTTGATATTGTTTCCTTCACTAATAACATGCCCAGACATGTATGCACCAAGTAAGCTAGAAAGCTAGTCAAGTTTGTAGATCGCTAATATTACCATTATTATAACCTATAATTAACCCTCTTTGATGTGGTCTTAACGAAGTAGCTTAAATGACCAGATACATAGTCGGGTTGCTGGTTATGTTATTAATTGAACATTCACCATTTGGCCAACAAACCATTTGATTAACTGTGCATGTTAGATAGCTACTAGCTAGGGTCTGCTGATCTGACCAGCTTTAATATTATATGTAAACTATTGATAGTTGGATAGGATTTTTAGGATAATGTAAATAATGCTGTGCTTAAATCCCTGGTGTGGCGAGGTTAGGAGACACCGGGCCCGGGTGCAAGTTGTCCTTACAGCTTACAATAATGTTGGACAAGAGCTGCTAGTATATTGCGTGCGCAGGCATGTGCACAGGTAACGCGCAACCGGTTCAGAGCACGTCTCTGCTATCTAGTGCCCTTTCCAATTGACATGTCCATCCGCCTTGGTGACATGCGTGGTGCCCGCCGCCGGACATGAAACGTAACACCAACACATCGTCCGTCCGTGTGAGCCGCCAACACCGCCCATTTTTTACAGATTCAGCACACGCCGACCAGGAAAATATGCGCACGGTACAGAGCTTGAATTTCCTCTTTTACAAGTAAAAAGACTACTTAATTTAAATACGATTTTGTGTAATTTAATTTAACTCTCATTAATTATTGGCAGTAAATATCGGTCCACCAGCCCCCCAAATCCTGAAAAAAACAAATCCACAACGCTCGACCCGAACTCCAGACATGTTTTTGAGTGGAGCTTACCTTTAAATGTCCGAGGAACACCCTCTTGCCTGCAGGCGATATACAGGCAGGCTGACGCGATGGCATCGTTGGCTCGTCCCTTTAAGCTCTTCTGCTCGTATACTTGCTTAAATAAGTTATTTGTGCGGTCCTGCAGTTAATACAGAATATGTAGGTCAGAGACAACTCTTACTGTGTGGTTCCCATTGTTGAGAAGTCTCCATACTTAATAACTGTAGAAACATTTTAAAAGCCAGAGAACGTATCATATTTTACACATGGTACGAAAACGTATCATCCATTACGAATTTGCACAAAACAAACATTACTTTACCTAATGGAATATATCTTACGAATTCGGTCTGTCAAAGATTAACATCACTTAACGTATTAACAGTCTACATAGTCCCCCGAGTCCAGATTGGATACATAGACAGGTGACAAATTGAAGGAAAAGCCAAGAGTGTCTCAGTAAGGTGGGGGGCCAGGATCAGCCAGAACAGCTTCAATGCGCCACGGCATACATTTAACAAGTCTCAGGAACTCTATTGGATGGATGGAACACCCTTATTTCTCAAGTCCTCGGTTGATGTTTTGATGATGGTGGAGAACGCTGTTTAGCATGTAGGTCCAAAATCTCCCATCTGTCAAGATCATGTTATACTCATCAAACCATTCACTCGCTCCTCATGCCCTCCAGATGGGGGCACTGACATCCTGGAAGAGACCCACACTTTCAAAATAATCTCCATTAGTTATGTTCCACCACTAACTTCTTCAGGTTTTTACCTTCAATTTGTCACCTCTATAGGAATCCATTTTAGCTGAAATTAACAGTTTGCTCCAGAATCAAGCTGCCAGGTTCCACAAAGCTAAAATGACAGGAACATAAAAGGCATTGGTACTCACTATGATGTTCCTGGGTAGGTTGATCCGGTCAGCCATGGTGGTAATCTCTTTGAAGGCATTTAGCATGGCGCGGTCTGAACTACTCATGGTTCGTCGGTTTTGGTATTTGGAGTTGCCGAACTCATCAAAACTAGCTGCACCCGTTCCCTGTAGTGAGAAAATATAAACTGATAGTTGGAAACTGTGCAACTCACTGCCATAAAAATAACAGAATTTTTTGTCCCTAACATTTATTTTTAAAGCATCTTTCCCTGTAGGTGTTTACAGTATTCAGGTAAGAATGATGTGAAAGTAATAATTTAGTTACAAGCATTACATCTGTGATCCATACAACAATAAGCAACCTATATTAAACTCAATTTAAAGGTAATGTTAATTTAAGCAAACACTGAAATAGAATGGAATCAAACTGCAAATGGACTTACTTCTTTGCCAAAATGATCGCACTAAACAAGTTGAAGTTACACAAGTGCTAACAAAGAATGTGTCTAAGCTTTGAGCGACAGAGCACAACAGTCATCACAGGCTGCAGACACCAGAGCATCAGGAAAAAGCACAAACTTAAACCATACAGCCTCTTCCGATCCATTTCCCAGTCTATTTAACATGTACAGATCACATAGATCACACATCCATTCAAGTCACTAAGGCACAGACTCCATAAGAACGTGTTTTACCCAGAGACTCAATATGAGACACACCACCCAGTATGTATTTTGGTTATTGTTAGGGATAGACATTCCCTCTGAAAAATGGATGGCTAAATATCTTTGGTCTTTGTCTTGGTGATAGAGAACACAAAGTAACACACCTTGCTAATCATGGTCGTCAGGTCTCCCCCGTTGAGGAGTGGGTTCTGGGCATCACCCACTCTGGATGGGTCTTTGGTGGCTTTCTCGTTGGTGAAGGTCCTCCACTCCGAGCCCACGTCAATCACACGGTCACCTGAGGAGCACATGGTCCAATATGGAAATTACCACATATTCCAATATCTTCAGGCCGTGTTCTAATAAGTTCCAACTGCTTCAAGTCCTTGTTCCATTTCCTCTCTTGAGCAGTGACCTCTGACAGATTGAGAAGACATGCGATAAACACTGGGTTTCCATTCTTGTATCCCCTTTTGTGGGGGATAAGGAAATGCAACTAGAAACAGTTGAGTTGCACTTGGACCTAGGCCAATATTCCATCAATCTTTATGTATGTGAGGATAGTAATTACGTTTAATGAAAAAAAATCCACCCAACACTTCAAATGTGTCTCATCTATGCTAAGTGACTCTTTACCAGTCACAGATTAGATTATCCCAAACTCTTCCAAGACCAGACCACAAGATGGCGACACTGTTACTTAGAAAATGTTGGGACAAATTGTCTAGTTCCTCAATTTCATTGCTTCTTCCTGGAAACTAGCAGCCAGACCGTCAGGGATTAGTATTTTCCCTTTTGATCACATGAGCCCATTTCATACATAAATCACACTATTATCCAGAACTAAGATGACATTCATCTGCTTATGGCACTGCAAAGCTACAGGATAAAATCTAGCTTTACATCATTGCTAGATTTATGTTCTGTTAATGTAGACGGGTTCCCGCGGCTCCTTACAATTTATTAAAAGGTCTCCATAAAATATAATCAGGGAAATTAAAGTAATAAATTACCTTACATTCACTGTAAATTTGCAAATAATGCATTTAAGGCTGATGGAGAATTTGTCACCCACAGTGGCATGGTATGTAAAACATCTAATTAGCATGTATTTGTTTGAATAACTTAGTACTAAACAATGAGAGACTCCGCCATTAAATAGACGTTTTACGTTACGTTAGCTAGTTACAGACGTTAAGGTGTTGCTGCGTGTCATATTTTTGTGGTCACCAGTAGTTGCTTGTAGTTGCCCAAGATTTTTTACCTCAGGCCTGACCCCAGCCTGGGCACAGCATCACATTAATATATTGAAGCTAAACCCTTTAAAAAAGTATGTCTACGCCACACCTGCCCGACATTGCAGTAGCACGAGACAAACAATACAGCTCATCTTTATTATTTTAAATTAATCTACTCAAGTCAAGCTCAGGCCTGGTTGGTTTCACACTGAAAGAGACAACTGGTAATACCCAGTACGGATGCAACAGTTGGCCCACGGTTCGGGATGTATCGTGGTTTGTGGGTCACGGTAACAGTACGGTATAGATATGACGTCATGTTGGGTTTCTACTCAAGTGACCGACTTTGGCAAAGCAGTGCTGCTTGCAAACTGTACTTCGTTTAGGGTCTTGTTAACCTCGTCATTGTATAGAACGCTGAATCCAAAACGCTGAATCCAAAATACTCTAACAAATGCCCTACATTTCGCTTACTTTGTTCAGTTGCGAAGTACAGCCAGTATCGTTATTGTTTGCAGTAGGCTAACTGCTCTAACAGCAGTGAGTACTTGAGTCAAATTGATGTCCATGTGTATTTTATGTGTGGGGTGTAGTGAAATTGGTCTTAAATGTAATTCATAGTGGCATTAAAAAGTTTAAACATTTTTAAATGTATCTTGCTGAAACCAGCAGAAATCATTTGGGGCACCTTTAGGGAGGTTTCCTACTGAGATATCATTGCAAATTGTCTATTGGTTGTTTAAGGGGGAGGGGGTTGCAGTCTTTGCGATTGCCACATTTTGAGACATTGCTGTGGAATTTGTCAGTCCTCAGAGCCCCCAAACGGCCTGGGGCCCCAAGCAGTTGCACCTGCCTTACCTGTTAATAAGATATGAGTCTGGTTCTGTGGATCTGAATCCAGTCTTCAGCACAATAAAAGACTATTAAAAGCCCCCCCAATATTAAACGTTTCTGGTGTCAAGTATGTGTCTATGCTATGGAACGTGCGCCCAGCAGGGCTATGTCGGTCTAATGTTATAGTAATTACTTACTGCAAATGTATCTCCTCCGTAGTACAAACAAGGCATTCAGGCAGACTAAGGGGGTGGTGTGTACCATTACTCACCCACTACAAGGCCACACTCGGGACAGATCATGTCCCCGGCTCTGTAATCTTCCACCAGCATGGCGTCTGGGTGGTTGGGGCACTGCACCTTGGGAAGGGCTAGAACATCTCCGCTGCAAGTAGAGAAGACATTCCAGGGGTCAGCCGACAGCCTTAAGCCCGCCCAGTGAGATTCAACTCCGCACTCGGTGTAACGACTTTCACTCCTTAATGCTGGTTTAATGCTAAGGAAGTGGTTTTCCAACACTTCAATAGTATACATACTTTGTTTGCTTAACCCTCCATTGTTTACCCTGTATTGGGCTGGCAATGAAGGTGATCAACAGATCACACTGCACTGCACCAGATGTTCTAACGAGTTTACATAATATTACATTCGTATTATGTAAATATTTTTATAGAGAAAAATCAGAGGACCAGGGAGTCAGATGACAATTAGCTCGAGTAGGATTTCTCCAGGAAAGTGGGCCCTGGGTGTATTAGATATGGCTTGTGAAAAACAAGAAAAGGAACCAGACAGGCTTACTTTGGCCAGCATGGGATTAGAAGGGATGCATGTTGTTGCCCACACTGGATTCGACCTGGGGTCTCCCATGTGGGCAGAGTCGGCATAGCATCTCGAAATTAGATCATTTTGTCACGCATTAACATCATGCCAAGTTTGAATATTTCACTAGACACCATTAAGCACTGTTGAACTGAACAACGTTTCTTATTAAGTTTACCTCCACCACAAATAGCATCTATGCACTGTATGGCTTTTGCCACTGGCTGTTTTAACAGCTAATTAGCCAGTATTAGGCTTACTACTTGGAATAGTAATAAGAATTGAGTAATTGCTGTCGAGACTGAACAATGTTACACTGCCAAAGCTATTTCATTTCATGGCACAACATTAGTTTTTCTTTCATTGTTAAATGACAATGATACAATAACTATCAATATAGTAGACGATAACTAACTTTGTCAAGTGAAAAGACGAAAGAATCGTGGAAACCTCTCCTCTTTGATTGTGCAAGTGGTTGTGATCTCCTGTATATTACCCCAAAAAGCATGCTCTGATGCATACTTAAAAAATCCACCAGAAATAGACGCAATTTAAACACACAGTTTTATTTCAAGCTTACTATAACGTAGCTAGTGAAGGTTGCAGCCAGCAAAGTTGATCTATCCTGAACTAATCCTAATGCATAATTTGTTTTGACTGCTGCGAGGCTTGAACACAGGTCCCCTTGCATGGCAGTCCATGACCCCAACCACAATGCTTTTAACAAGGGGTAGTCAGTCAGTCAGTCAGTCAGCCAGCCAGCCAGCCAGTCACATTCGCTCTTCTTGGCGGGCACCGCCTACAATCCCTGTGTTAGAGGATAACTGCATCTGACCCTCAAGGTGCTGCATAGCCAACAGAATAAACTGTCTCAAACAGCTGTCTCTTGGTATTAACTTTTGGTAATGTGAATAATCTGGTGTCATTTGCCAATCCTTTAACCTGAATGAATGTTCAACTAAACATACGGCAAAGGACACCAATATTAGTACATCTTTTCAATAAAAATGTTTATATTTACATAACATTTACACTTTACAGGATTAATTTAAAAGACAACCATTTTGTTCAATGTTTTTATAGCTTGTATCGATTATTAGTCACATTTGTCTATTTTGACAAAGAACTTTGCAGATTGTGTCTCCAATTTAGATTTTGTGGTGGAATATTTAATCTGAGCAAAACATCTGAGTACTTCTTAGAATGCTCATTAAATAGATCCAAAAGACAATATATTAATACATGATATCACTTTACCCAAAATATAATTTAGTTTTCCAATGCTTATTATGTGTTAAAATGGTTTCAACATTCTGCTTTTTTTAACCTAACAATGTTCTGAGGTATATAAGTGTGGTAATTTGTTTGCTCTGGTTACTTTGCCAGGCGAGACTTTCCCACATCTCTATCTATTCCAAAGTGACAACCACCTTGGTAACTTAATAGTACCATCTGAAGTTAAGGAGGCAAAATTTAACTTTCACTGGAGGAGCCTAATGTTCCTTTGTTCCTAGACTGTGCTGTATGTTAATTCTATTACATTTGAATCAATATTTTAAAACTAAGAATTTAGGATATTTTGAGGAATGCAAGCTAGACAAGTACAGATCATAGGTCCAAGCATAATTTCACTTTAACTAATGAAACATCTATGTTTGAGTGCTAAGCTCTAGACCACTGTTAACACTCCCAGCTTTTACCTGTCTCACCGTTCTCTCTCTGATTCCTAACGCCAGTGAAAGCCTTGCAAAAAAACATGTCACGTTGGCCATGGGGTCAAATCCTGGTCACGGCATACCGACCATAACAATGCTGGCTAACATCAACAGAGACCTCACTGTGCCGGAGGCTGATGCCTTTGTAAATGTATGGTTTCCCATCAAAACGTTTCAGCATCGATGATGTATTTGCTGTAAAATTCAAACCGTTTTGCAGTAGTGGCAGACAACCAACTTTGCGCTTTTAGCATGAAATGCACCCCAACATTGGACAGGCGAATAAACCTTAGTGCCAAAATCAATTTAGTGTTTAGTTCTATGAAATGCCATAACTAGGCTATACAGCTATTCTTGTTGAGACTATGATAGTAAAAAAAAATGTATAAATGTATTGTAAAGATGGACATCCAAAATGTTTTGTTTAAAAAAAATGATCAGCAGATATATTGATAAATGTACAAGGTGTCAAGATAGTTTCTTAAAGACTTCTACTCTGATGGGGTGGTACTTTCTGCTTTGGTCCACTCCCTTTGGCAGGCTTACAAAGCATCCCAGTTGCCTGGCTACGGCTAGCTATCTTACTTTAAATTACACAACACATTGTAGTGCCATGCATTGAAGGATACATTTTTGGAGTTATCTTACATGGTGATATTGAACGATATATGTTTGACCGGGGGGGCTTTCTCCTGACAATATCCTAGTGAAATACTCACTAATTGTATTTGGACCACAACAGTTTAATCAGCACCAAGATGACAAATAAGTTCATTTTATTAATTTGTGTCTTGCTTTTTGCTAAACAATGGCTGTGGGAATTGATATACTGCTTTTTTGGGTACTGTAGGTTTAGAACAGTGGTTCCCAACCAGTGGTATTAGGACCCCTGGAGGAACTTGGCCTCTCCACATGGGGTACTTGAACACTCATGACACCATAGTCCTAATAGTGAAATTAACATGAGGTGGTAATTCAGGGGTCCTCCAAGCAGTGCAAAATCTTTTGGGGGGTACAGTAACTGAAAAGGTTGGGAGCCACTGGTTTAGAAGCTGCAGAAACGGTAAGATCTGAGGCTACCAATCATAATGTTAAAAACATAGCTACTTTTTTTTAAAGATATGGCTATTGGTAAAACTGCAAGTTCCTTACAACACTGGAGTCTAAAAATACTTGATACGGATCTGGTCTGCATGGATATAATCATACTGAGTTTAGTGGTTAGTTAGTGAACATTGAATCGAACAAATGATGTCGTCATTCATTGAACTAACAATCAGATTTAGTGAACAGTTGAGAAAACAAGAAATTGCTTAAAAAAATAACATTTAAATTGGATAAAGTTATTTCTACAGGTAAATGTGTATTAATGTTGTTTGTTGGCAATATTACTAATATTGTATATTCCAATTAACATTTTGTAAGGGAGACCGCGTATACATTCGCTTTGAATGCTGGAAGTTGCGGTATTTAATGAACATACGAATAAAGATGTAGCCAGGTATTCTACTTAATATCTGACAATATCTGACATTTTCCTTAAATTGCGAAAACGTGGCACTTCTGAAAATAGCAAGTGTTATTTCACAAGTATTACTGTAGTGATTGTCGCCTTATGTTTACCAAACATGTAGGCACAAGGTCACGTGAGGTATGGGCAATATACCACAGTTAAGAGCTTCAAATGGGAACAATGCATCGCCAACTGCCTAGAAACAGCACTTAGCCGTGATATTTTGCTATTATAAACCGGTTACCAAAGCATTAGAAAGGTAAAACATGTTTTTCATACCCGCATGAGACTGTATAACTCACACGTATGACATGACTTCACTGTATACTGCTCTAATTTTTTGGGAAAACGATTTACTACAGCAATAATTAATCTCGGGGGTTAATGATATATTGCCAATATAGCACGGCTAACCGCTGTGTCCAGGCACTGCGATGCTTTGTGCCCAACTGCTCTAAACCATATCCGTCGTACCTCATTGCTTACATTTACCACTGCTTTCAGACAACCAGATTTCAAGATTTGAACAAGCTGGTTCATAATAAATAAATATGCATACACACACATATATATATATATATACACACACACAGACTGTTTTCCGAGTCATGATACTGGTGATGTGGACAAAAATCCCTTCGAAATCGTACTACGTAGGATCATTCCACAAATGTGGATTCGGAAAATTTTCTCCACACAAACTTGATTTGACAACGTATTTAAAAAACGAAACATGACTGTATATTAACCTATATAGCTAAGGGACGTCATACAGAAATCTGTATGTTTTTTACCTACTTTCACTTTTGTTAAGTCAACAGTCAATTTCACTTCGTTAGATGAATCAGGGTATTTTAGCTAGTTCGTTAGATAGCAAATAGACAGCGAAATACATCGATAGTAATAAAACAGTACAACCAAGAAGAATATTTCATTGGTATTAATAGCAGAGATGGGTAAAACAACAAAATCAATGCAATGTCTTCTTGTAACTAACGTTATTATTAAAGGCTGTAAAACCCCACGACATTTATCAGACCACTGTCAATGTGTCATACGTTGACACTCCGCTACAGTAAATTCATTCACTAGTGTTATTGGTTAGCTGTTGTTATTGGGAGTTAGCTAGTCCGGTTGGCCTGACGACTACATCACGTAGTTAACTACTGTAGTTGATAGGGACATTACCCAACCTTTCGAAAACATTCAATTGTTTATTGACACCCCCATGTCATGTGCGTCATTATGTTAAAAGGTACACAATCCTCATTCAGAGGTCCTGAAGTTATATTGGATGCACACAAAATACGATCACGCGAAAACAGAAAACATACTAGAAACAGTACGTCCACTGTAGTTTGACTGTTTTTTTCCTTTGGCAAGCAACTGTTCTAGCTAGCTAGCTTAACTGTCAATAACACAAATTCCGGCGGCTAGTACCGCTACTGATAGGAGGCGCTTTGGCGACAAGCGTTACGTGTTTACTACATACACAATGTTTTGCTACATTACCTTTACTTATCCATGTGAAAGCATACTTAATGTTAAACACCAACAACATAGCTTGAAATAGATGTGGTACATACCGGCTCGTCGACGCCATATTAGTTGTTTCTGCCAATGGTGTCTAGAAATGTATCGAACACAATGGCTTCTTCTACCTCTATTTATGGCTTTTTCGACCCACGTGTTTACATGCCTACGAAGGGCCAAAAGGCTCAAACTAAATCTTCAAACCGCGATTCAAATATTAAGTGTGTAGCCCACTTTCCAAGTATGAGTCATTATCACCCTAAAATCTTACGGCAAAACTCGAAAAGTGTACATTTGCTTCATAACACCATTAAATTCTGCCCTAAGGGATTTTTATATCCCCTTCAAATAAGATCTGTCTTTCATTCAGGCTTACCATCTCGCAGTTTGGATAACTGGGTGTTATTATTATTTATTCATTATTTGAAGCGATTCTAAAATTCCTTATTTGGATGAACGAATGGTGAGATGCAGGGAGAAAACAGTGTTATTCAATTAAATTATTCCAATTATCATGCTGGTTCATTTTAAATTCAACATTAGAACGTGTCAATGGCAGCTAGTGTGAGAGCCTGCGTGTGATGCTGTCAGAGACCGCATTGTCTCAGTGTGCCAGTCTGTGCCTCTATCTTTCTGCCAGTTTAAGGCTGACTTGATTATCCCCCAAACTCTCTGTCTGGTAGGACAAACCCTGATAATTAGTCATTTATCTCATCCAAACTTTCTGTGGCCGATTTCAGCGGGTCTAATGTTTCACACATCGTATGTGACTGAATTACATGGACTGGCAATCAATTTAAGACGTTTGAATTTTATACATACTTGTCAGCAAAACACAAACATACAGCAAACGTTGTCAGCAACACATTCGAATGGACATTAATAACATTGAAGACTAGACGGATAAAAAGTATACACAAACAACACTCAGTGAATCACATAGACAACCATAAACACAATGATAATCTGTCTTCTTTCCCACCAGAGCCTTCATGTCACATGAATTTGTCCTTCATTGTCATAAAAACAGGTATGTCTGTCTATGATTGTTTTTGCATCTTGGTTCATGCAAATTCATGAGGGACTATGCCTGTGGGATTATGACTATGTTTTATGTAATTTAAAATGTTTGCCCAAAGATTTTACCAGAGAATTATGTTTTTGGTAAGGAAAAATGTATCGGTCCAGTCCTGACCCAACAAAATGACCGGGTCGCTGATGATATCCGCACCCCACCATTGTCATGGTCTTTTTACATGACGCTTCCACCTGTTTCACAAACACAACCCTTTATGGCCCCCGCCCTTTAGGCCAGTGGTTCCAAACCCCACATGCAGCACGTCCACTTACATTGTTCCTATTAGGTCTATTCATTTTGAGTAAAATAGCTCCACCTCTTCAGATCCATACCGCAGATTACTTCGAGTGACAAACTATTATATTGAATAGGGTTTATCATCGTTTGTGTGTACCGCTTTAAGACTACAGGGATTCCGCGTATCTGCTGTAGAAAACATCAAATGTAGCACTGATAAAATAAGAATTTGTTTTATAAAGGTGCAAGTATAAGCACAAAACAATGTTTCTGTGGCAAAGGATGAGGTATTGGGGTACCTGATCAGACTTCTACCCTTCTCACAAAATTCTAATCGATAATGCTCATATATAGGTTAACAACATATTACAAATCCAGCCCCAAATGGAAGATTTACATACGTATTTTATAATTGCGAAAGATTTTTAAAAAAAGCATTTTTAATAATTAATCTTTTGGCCCGTCTCAGGGTCAATAATATAACAAATGCAGTTTACGATTGCGAACTCCCTATGGCCTCTACCTGTAGAGCACATCAACCTGGCATCAACAGCCTGGCACTGGTATTGTGAGTACAAGGGTTGAGCGTAGGGTAGCCCAGTCACATCACATGAGCTAGCCTGGACCGGTTAGAACCTGTACCAAACTCAGGAGACACTTCCTCAAAAAAGTGCGATCTGCTGTGCACTCGTGCAGCAACCACCCAAATCCAGACATGGCTGGAAATCCAGTAAGACTCCAGTCGGTCGCTTTATTTCTAGATTTGTGATATGTAATAATGATATAACCAAACAAGACGAGCGGGAGCTGGAGATGAGCACTGTCACATTGTGTAGCGTTGTCACATTGCATAGTTCAATACACTCTACAGGTGCGGTAGACATAATCTACCCCTATACAGGGCATTTAATTAATTACTTATTTAAAAGTAATATTTTCTAGATTTGTACTTAATATTGTATAAATATTGTAATATAATACAAACGAAAGAGAAACATGAAGAGCCTATTGTAATACAATACAAACATTCGAACGTAGTATCCGAGTTAGGTACGATTTGGAACCTTGAAAGAACTACATAGTGGTGTCTGAGATAAGAATGTTGTGTCTTTAGGACGTTGATCTATGGCATCCACCAATAAGAGACGCCGGTAATAGCGGTTTCATGTTCTTGTTGGACCACCCTTTTCTTCGAATTACATGCGTATCGAGGTGGAAGCTCTGCGCATATTCTCAGAGTCGCTAGTGTGTCTCAGGTAGGTTTGTGAGAACGGCTGGTATTTAGGATGGTGCCGACATTTGTACTGTCACGAAAACATATTATTGGTCACACGCTGTATTCATATACGATTTAAAAAAAGACCTCGGAAGGAATTGTCTGGAAGGCACAAGTGGAATGGAGTAGAGAACGTCTCATTAGATAACGTCACCAATACAGTAAGTATAATATGCTCGTTTTTTCTCACGCTTTAAAACTGTACAATTAAATTAGGACTAACTTATTTAATGTTGATTGTCGTGTTTTGTTTTCCCAGAGCAGTTTTATTCTGCAAGTGGCCGTATAATAGCCTAGTTTACGCACTGTAAATGTTTTAAGTTCGTGCACATGCTGTAGTTGAATTACCGACGTTATAAAAGTTAGCCTATAATGTAGGCCCACCCCATTTTACCGCGGTCACCTGACCTCGGAGTGTGTCAACTACAGAAAAGTTCATGTGTCTGAATTCTACAGTATTCTAAAGGGTTCCACATTTATTACATAATTAATTACTCACTTATGTAAATGCCTGTACATATCTGCTATACGTAGCCTTCAGGTTTAGGTGGTCCATCAGCTCGCCGTCTCGTTGTCAGCTTTGTCCCCCCTCTGCTGAGCCTGTTTGGCTCTTCCACGCATCGATGATACGCAAAACGTCATTGATGAAGACTTTATTAAAGGATAGCCATTAACAATTTTATACGCGCCCAATACGCACCCAAACTCTATTGTAAAAACAGCAACCGTTAATAGTTATTCAGATCAGTTATAAAGAAAATATAGATTAAACCAGATCAAAGGTGATATGTGGTCTGCTTTATTTTTCCTTTCCTTTGAATAAAAATACATAGTAGCAGTTGTAGACGTTCCACGGGTGTTTTATCTCTGAGTTACATAGCAGCATGCTTAATGGCTGTCAATGTCACAGCGGTTTGTGTTTATTGTGGCTATTTTGGAAATGCCAATGAGTGGGGCTTTTGCTTATCTTGTTCCCAGATATTTCCGCGCCGAGACGAATTCATCGCTTTGCTAACATGTGTTTTTGACTAGATTTACCCCTGGGAGATGTTGGGTCTGCTGATTTCTCTCCAAGTTGCGTGTGTGTACTCTGCCTATTTTGCAGTCTTGTTATAGACTAGCTTGAGTGCATGACATGTAGGAGTCTATTTAGCAATCAACCCTATGTGTTTTCCTTCGGCTGGAGCTAGATTGATTTTGCACTCTGCACTTTTTCCTGGCCTGTTCTCTTTATAATGGGAAGGAAAAAGTGCTTAATGCAGTCACTCTTACATATATAAGGACATGAATAAACATATTACCAGCAGTTGTGGTCAGAGTGAACGTTATTTTCAACACTGACAAATACTACAGGAAGCGTGTCTACATGAGAAACCATTGCTTCACAAAATGACACACCAACATTTCTCAATAACTCACAATAGATGCGTTAAAATTTGAATATATGTGCAATATGAATGTAATAAGCTGATGTAATACTGCTTTGTCCTGCATGTATCACCTAAGCAAGACAGCCATTCAGTTTCGTTATGTGAAGAAATTTATTCACCTTGATTACCCTTAAAACCAAACCAGAAGTACAATAATGCTTATAAAACTACAATCTAGTTTTTGTTTTTATCGTTTTGATTTTGTAAGAAAGGCTTCTCAAGCTTAATGCTTTTTTCCCCTCCCATTTCAGGAATGTTTACCATCACTGAGTTAGCTTCGCTGAACGATATCCAGCCAACCTACCGCATCTTGAAACCATGGTGGGACGTCTTTATGGACTACCTGGGGGTTGTCATGCTCATGTTGTCCATCTTTGCCATGACGATGCAGATCACAAAGGACCAGGTGGCATGTCTTCCCAACCTACAAGATGCAGAGGCTGTGGCCATGCCAGACTCATACACAACCCAAAGTCCACTGAAGACCGCTGAACCAGTTGGCACAACGACAGTGCTTGTGGCACCAATGATCACGAAAGATCTGCCAGACAGTGCTGTGCACGAGATTCAGAATGCCCCACCCATTACTGTGAAGCAAGTGAGCAGGCTGCAGCAACCAGAGCCCACAGGTGTCAAAACCAATTTAGATTATCAACAGTACATCTTCATCAACCAAATGTGTTACCATGTTGCCTTGCCCTGGTACTCAAAGTACTTCCCCTACCTCACCCTTATCCACACCCTTGTGCTTATGGTCAGTAGCAACTTCTGGTTTAAATACCCCAAGACAAGCTCAAAGATTGAGCACTTTGTGTCGATTCTTGGACGGTGCTTTGAGTCCCCGTGGACTACGAAGGCCTTGTCTGAGACGGCTTGTGAAGACTCAGAGGAGAACAAACAGAGGCTGACTGGCACCATGTCAGTGCCGAAACAGTTATCACTGGAAACTAAAGATGAAAACGCTGCCAGCTCATCAACTCCTATTCTTGGGAACACAGGGTTCAAGTTTTCCGCTGATAAGCCAGTTACTGAGGTCCCGAGTATGAATATACTAGACAAGAAAGATGGAGAGCAGGCCAAGGCCCTTTTTGAGAAGGTGAGGAAATTCCGTGCTCATGTGGAGGATAGCGATTTCATATATAAGCTCTACGTAGCTCAGACCGTGGTTAAAACCGTGAAGTTCATTTTGATCCTGTCCTATACATCAACCTTTTTTGCTTCCATTGATTTTAAACATAAATGTGAGCCTATGGTCAAAGAGTTAACTGGGTATAATACGTTTATTTGTACCCACAACATGGCTTTCATGCTGGGGAAGCTGCTTGTCAGCTACATGGTGCTCATACTTATCTATGGGATGGTGTGCTTGTATTCCCTACACTGGCTGTTCAGACGCCCTCTTAAAGAATACTCGTTTGAGAAAGTCAGAGAGGAGAGTAATTTCAGTGACATTCCTGATGTGAAGAACGACTTTGCGTTCCTGCTGCACATGGTGGACCAGTATGACCAGCTGTATTCAAAACGGTTTGGGGTCTTCCTCTCAGAGGTGAGCGAGAACAAGCTGAGGGAAATCAGTTTGAACCATGAGTGGACATATGAGAAGCTCAAACAGCATGTGACCCGAAATGCCCTGGACCAGCAGGAGCTCCACCTTTTCATGCTTTCTGGTCTGCCCAATGCAGTGTTTGACCTCACTGACTTGGACATACTTAAACTAGAATTAATTCCTGATGTGAGGTTTTCTGCAAAGATTTCCCAAATGACCAGTCTGCAGGAACTTCACCTCTGTCACTGCCCTGCCAAAGTGGAACAGTCTGCATTCGTCTTTCTCCGTGACCATCTCCGCTGCCTTTATGTCAAGTTCACAGACGTTGCTGAAATCCCCACATGGGTTTATTTGTTGAGGAATTTACGGGATCTTAATTTGGTAGGGAATTTGAGCTCAGAAAATAACAAAATGATAGGACTAGAGTCCATGCGAGATTTGAAACATCTAAAGAAACTTTACCTAAAGAGTAACCTGACTAAGATCCCCTCAAACCTCACTGAATTGGCACCACACCTGATCAAACTGGCAGTGCACAATGATGGTACCAAACTCCTGGTACTGAACAGCCTCAAGAAAATGACAAATCTTTCAGATTTAGAGTTGCACAACTGTGAGCTAGAGAGGATCCCCCATGCAATTTTCAGCCTGACCAACCTTCAAGAGCTGGACCTTAAATCAAACCACATTCGCACCATTGAAGAAGTCATCAGCTTTCAGCACCTCAAGAGGTTGACATGTCTCAAACTCTGGCACAACAAAATCATCAGTATTCCAAACTCCATTAGCCAGGTCAAGAGTTTGGAGTCACTTTTCCTTTCACACAACAAACTGGAGACCCTCCCACCGGCGCTGTTCCACCTCCCCAAGCTGAGGCACCTGGACGTCAGCCACAACTCAATCACAGTGATCCCGCCAGACGTGGGGCTCCTCCAGAATCTCCAGCACTTCTCAGTTAATTCTAACAAGGTGGAGGTGTTTCCCAAACAGCTGTTCAAGTGCACCAGGCTGAAGGTCCTGTGTCTGAGCAACAATTGCCTAACCACCCTACCTGATTCGGTCGGTCAATTAGTTCAGCTGACTCAGCTGGAGCTGAGAGGGAACTGTTTGGACAGGCTTCCAATGCTACTGGGGAACTGCCGCCTTCTACGTAAAAATTGCCTCATTGTTGAGGACCACCTTTTTGATACTTTGCCTGTAGAAGTAAAGAGGAGTATCAGCCGGGAGACTAATGTCTCCTTTACAAGTGGTTTATAGTTTATCACCTTTGATATCTTAAACCTTTCTATTAAATAATATGTATACTGCGGCAATACAATATAAAAGCGACAAGTAATTTACCAGAAAGTAGACTTGTAGTCTTCTAACATTTGTATCTTAAACATCTAAACAAATCGCAACTAAATTAACTTTAGGCCAAATCATTAATAAAGACAGAAATAAATGTCAAAAATGAATCCTTCCACAAACACAAATATTCAGAATACTATTTATATATGAATAGCTTCCACCAATTTCTTTAGCAAACAATGCACTGACTAGTAATGCACGTCATCGACTGATTTATAGCATTTACTGTTTCAGTTTTCAAGCCTTTATCTAAGCCTGAATATGTAGTACAAAAAAAGCTTTTAATTGCTTCCCTGGGTATTATCACAGAATGTTGTTAGGGGGAATATACCTTTTGACTTATTCACAACTGTTATATTAGCTACTCAGGTATAGGGGGACAGATTTTCAACTGAACTGCTGCTATTTCTCAGTGACGGCTTTTGTAACAAAAGCTTAAACACGAGAGAACTCATGATGGTTCATATACTGTCATTATTCGCATCCCCATTCAGTAAGTGAACAAATGCTGTCTTTTTAGTCATTCATTTTTGCTTTAATTGGCTTTCATCAAATTGCTTTAGTTACATCCTGGAGTCACAACATAGTCTGATTTGTGTGTTGATAAAAGGAGTTTCTGAGTCCAGTCAGGTGGGAACTGTTTGGAATGGTTTCGTCATGGTCTTGCCTATATGATCATACTAAAGCTCTCTGGAGAATAAAATAGAAGTGCTCAGCTTTTTTACACTGTTGAACTAATTTGATTTGCTTTTTTATTTTGTTGAATGTCCATGTATGTTTAACAGTCCCCCATTACAGACTATACAAATTCTAATATTGTGCAGTACAAATAAAAATAATTTTATTATTTGATATTTTACACTATGATGTCTAAATAGTTGTTTATTTGTTTAGAAAAATATTTTATTAGACATACAGTGATGATGACAAAGACTACATGTATAGACGGTGTGAAATGGCTAGCTAGTTAGCAGTGTGTGCTAGAAGCATTTCTGTCAGTGATGTCAATGCTCAGTTAAAAGCAGAGCAGTAGACAGTGTTGGCTTTCCTTGCTCAGCCTTTATGGAGCGATAGGGAATATTGATCAATATTGTTACGCATGGGGCTTTAAGATGTATAATTTAGAATAGATGAGGGTTGACAAAAGGGAGAGTGCTGTTTTACGACACCTAAGAAGATAGGCAACAATTGCATTAATTAATTGCGCACAAAGATTGTTGTTTTTCCTTTTCCAGTTAATTTATGTGTACTGTACATAAACTGCTCTCATTTGCAAGCACACCAAACTGCTATTAATCTAGATTTTTGCTCGGCTTTAAAAATGGTTGTTACCTTCTCTTTTTCACTGCTTGACTTAGACTAAAATTGATTATTTTGGTTGCCTTTTCCATTTATATTCACGTTCTGTGGCTCTACATACTCTTATTTCCCATAACCGAAATAGGAACTCAAGCAGTGGAACACTGAAAGCTCCAGCACAATGCTTCAGCAGCAGCCCAAGTGAAGCATTGTGAAACAATTGGTCATTATACTTTATAAGATGCCTGTGTGGCACTATAACTCAGCTATGTCATTTAAGATAAATAGGTATGGTGCTTTATACAATTGTTTTTTAAGGAGTTATAACCTGTGCTTTAACTGAGGGCAATGATCAAACTATGTAAAACTTACACAAAGTCTTTAAGGTAGCATGACTGAGACCAGTTCTTTCTTGATTTGTAATCATGTGGCGTGTGTCAGGATTTCTTTAAGGCGGATTCAGACAACTCATTCCATAACATTAAGTTGGTTGAAGACATCATCAGATCATGTATAGTCAATACCTGTAAGTTAACAGTACATTACAGACTGAACTTTAACACTAGGCCAGGTGGTATAAATTTGTCAAAATCATTTTATGCTTAAAATGTGTAGCTTTTTGTATTTATTTTCAAGGAAAGTGTTTGCATACCTTCCTGTACTTTGAACATGTTGGAGCTTGCTCTACTTTGTTTTTAGTTAATGACATAGTGTGCTTTGGCAATTAGAGCTTTTCTTTGAGTCCTGGGGGTAGGGTTTTAGAGAAAAAGGGTATTATGTGGATTTGTTTATTTTACATTGTTATGTTTATATTACCATAAAGTCAAACTTTGTTCCTTTTTCCAATACAGTGAGTTTTTTTTTTTTGGAAAGAAAGCAATTGCCCCACTCATTGATTCATGCTTATACGCTATCTACTAAAAAATGTTGATAATTGGAAAATGATTAAAGAACCTGGTTAGAAAAAGACCTAAATACATGTATGCTATATAATTTTTTTGTGCACCAGCCCTAAATACACAACATGATTTTCTACATTATACAGTTTGACCAAGTAAACCAAGTGAACCTGATTGCTTATTAATGTGAATCATTTGTTTTTGTATGTTTGAATTGTCAACCCTGTCGGTTATTACCAGCACAACAGTTTTCATGTGATCACCAAAACACAGTAGTATTGTATACAATATGTGTTTTTTAATAGTTGTCTCTGTGCTCCAGTAGACATACTTTTCACAGCCTATGAGCAGTTCCATCCAGAGGTAGAGAAAACAAACATCCCCACTAACATTGTGTAAAGTCAGACGTGACGCCACCTTTTGGAAGACAGTGACCCAACGCCCAAATAATTTCTCCACGGGCATGTTAGCTCATGTTAGCTGACTGTCCAACCCAGGGGAGACAGTGCCTCAGAGGCAGTAGAGAAACAAAGGAAACTCACTGGCAACTTCTTTTTTTGTGTGGTTGGTGTGAGGGAAAGGGACATTATGTAGACCAGATCCAGCTGTTCTCGTGCGCTCTCACAGACCACAAGACATTAGCATAGATGTGCGGAATTCTGGTGTAGTGACTCACAGAGAACCCCCAGGGAGCACACACACCCGACGGGGTTTGAGCACCGGCAAAGCTGATTGTTTTTGCCCCTCCTTTCTTTCTCCCTGGCCTCTCCTCCCTATTGTGATGTCATTAAAAATCATAAAGAGGCATGAGCTAATAAGCCCTGCACTCCATGCATGTATTCTCTGATCAATTCATTGTGACTAACCTATTTCCTCCTCTATGGTCAGGGCCATAAGGAGTCCTTTCTTTTTTAACCCTTTCATTGACAGTATGTGTCAGAGAGGCAGTTGACATGCAGATGTAAGTGAAGGTTGGAGACTCTTTGGTGACTTCATTAATGTGCTGTTTTTGTTATCAAGGTGAACCATCCCTTAAAGACCCCTGATTCCCTGTTCCTAACTGCTTACTACATGTGAATGTCCTACAAGTATACACAATGCTTTACTATATATGTCATCATCCCACTCAGTACTTCCTGTTGCCCAATTTAACCCCTTTGCGAAGATTGATTTTGTGCCATTCATTATGTATGTGGTTAACTTACTTACTCTAAAGAACAATAAATCTTAGAAGCCAGACAGAATTCCATCTGCAGCTGTTATATTTTGAGTTATCCATAAATTCACAGTTGAAACATTGCAAATACTTACTGAAGAGGTCTTCCACTTCCCGGGGTTTTGAGGAGTTTTAATGACAATAATTAATTGTTAATAATTAATTGACTAGGATAAGGTAGTGGTATATTAGGATAAGTGCATAGGCCTCACACTCCTGCACAGTATAAGTGGTAGCCAATGAGGTTACAAATGAACTGGAGACAGCCTCCAAGATGGCGTGACATTATTTTCAACATAACCTACTCACTGCTGCATATGCAGATTAAGGGGTGTTGCCATTAAACTAGTTCCGGTTTCACAAGCCCATTTCCACCATAAATTATTAAGGGTGCCCTAGTATTGGAGCTCAACATGACCGGCGTAAGCAAGCCTGCTTGAGCGAGGACTTGCATTCCAGCGCAAGCTACTACGGCCGTGCACCTTCATTAGTTGGGGAGGGGAAATCCGAAGATAAACATGCCTTCACATGCCTTTAATACACAACCACTGTAAAATATAGATTGTATGTGTATGCAGGTAGAACTAAGAATGATAAGGACTTAGAGGTCTTAGCAATACCTTACTCTGTACGCAATCATTTTTGTTTGTTTTGAATGCATTATGTAAAATCGTTCTGGCCGAATGTATTTCATGTAAAAATATTTTAAACATAGTCAAAAGGCCCTGATGTAATCTTCGTAGTGTCCTAATTGAGGCCGCGTTATGCCCATTAGTTGTCTTTTGACGTGAGCGTTCTCGTTATTCCCATGCTCCAATAGGCGAGCATTATCTTCTAGTGGGTCCTGGATGTGCGTGTCTACTTCATTCACCAAAATCCACTTACCAACCGCTTATTAGCAGCTCAGTGACCTTATAGTGAAATTTGGAGCCGACATTGGATATTTAGTGCAAAACAAAATTCCACGATGAGAAAAGATTTAAACAAAAACTCAAATATAGAGAAATAAATTACATTTAACTGACTACATGATTATCTGCATTGTCTACATCTGATCCTCTGCTCAGCAAATGTGAGGAATCTTTTCTGGGTGACGTCAGCAACCTTTAGCTATAGTAAGCAATGCTAAGTCGCTGGAGTTCAGGTGACTGAAACACAAGTGGAATAGGATGTATTTGATTAATAATGTTAGCAGTCACGCTATAAGCTAGGAATTTGAGTGGCTGAATAGAATAAAAGGTTCTCTTTCATGTAGCTTATCATGAACTCTGCTTTGCAGTTGATTTGAAAAGAGGTAAATGTTGGTCACAGCAGTTGTGTAAGTATCACACCGAAAACGCTCATCTTCAAAGTGATGTGCATAAAACTGAGTTTCCCAACTTATTCTCCAGATATTTGCTACCCTCTGCTGCAGCCTTAGCCTGTCATGAAACTGAAACTCGAAGAAAAATATTATATCGTTAATAGTATTTAATTGACCAAAAAAAAGCTCCAACCACGTTGACTTTTTTCAGATTTGTGTTTAATCACGTTGCTTTCAGGCAAGGTGGACAATAAACACTAAGTAGACCTTCGGTTTTCTTTTTAATACCTACAAGGTTAGATGTTATTATTTATCTAGCCAGCTAAGTGATTGATTGAAAGCTAAGGATATTTGTCTAATGCTAATTTAAAACTGTCTAAAGTTAATTTACAAGCAAACATTTTGTAACTTGCCATTCTCAATAACATATCCTCATTGATATTAATATGGGACAACGAAGTTAATTACAGCAAGTTACAGGGCAAAATGAAAACAACATAACAGATTTTATTTTAAGTAACTTTATTTATTTCTCCACCGTAGCCCTGGCCCCTTGGTGGCAGTATATCTCGGAAACCATCCTTTGTATCATTAAAGATACTAGAGAAGAAGAATAAATATTTGTATTGCTAGCTTTAGGTACCGTAGCTGCAGTCATATCAAGGGGAGTGCAGTTAAAGACCTGTGTAGGAGAACTAAAATGTCAACGTTCAATAGCTAATTAACCGGGGACGAGAATGAATCGACAACATGACTCGTGTTATGATTATGGTCATGGAAGGTAAGCTCCCCAACGTTAGCTTATTAGCATTTAGTTACCAGTGGTACCACCTGGTACCTTGCACTGGTGTGGAGTTACTTGTTGACGTATGTACAAATGTAATCAAGGTAAACCTACAGGCAAAGAGAGTGCACAGCGTTAACTTCTGAATTTATCAATCTAATTAATCGTATTATCGGATGTTCATTGGGTTACAGCTTCATACCAACACTGCGAAGTACAGGTAGGTCCTCCATACCCTACCGTTCCATTGGTAATTTCTGTCTGATAGAGATAGAAAACCGATTCCTTACTGATAATATTCTTGTTTTTCTTTTCAATGAACAAGGCTTATTTATTTTACACAGAAACCATCCAAGGTCACACACAGCACACAAAACTCCCGACTGTAAGCCCCTCATCATCTTACAATTCCCAGCAAACACGCAACTCTGAAAAGTAAGATTTGCTTATGATTTAAACAATTCAAATGTGATGATACACATTAAGATTTTTTTTTATGGATGTAGACATGGTTTACTCCTTGTACTGAGTGTGTAGACATGACATACTCCTAGTGCTCAGTGTGTAGACATGACATACTCCTAGTGCTCAGTGTGTAGACATGACATACTCCTAGTGCTCAGTGTGTAGACATGACATACTCCTAGTGCTCAGTGTGTAGACATGACATACTCCTAGTGCTCAGTGTGTAGACATGACATACTCCTAGTGCTCAGTGTGTAGACATGACATACTTCTAGAGCTCAGTGTGTAGACATGACATACTCCTAGAGCTCGCAACATTTTAAATGGCACCAGACCTAAGATGCATTTACGTTTGTTTTTCCTCTCCAGAACTGAGCTCTACGACCCATGTGATCCCGGCTCCTCGTCGGACTCTGAGGCTGAGGTAAAAGTTAGATGCAGCATTGCGATACCAGGGATGGAACCCGGCTCGCTGAACAGCCCAGGGTCCTGCAGAGGGCGACGGAATTAGCCAGCACAGTGCTGATTTAGGGTGTAATCGAGTATGGTTGCCTTGCCTCATCTGTGAGCAAAATTGAGACCCAAGGCCGGAGAAAGTGTTGCTTCCTGATTGAGCAAGCAGTGTAATTATCGATGTCAACTGCCCTGAGATCCCTGGTAGTCGCATTTCTGCCAGGCCTTAATTAAAATTGGGGGACAAAAATTGAAGAGGCAGCTGAGTATTGCACTGGTGCAGTGATGTAATTGTACATTTCTCTGTTTACAGCGGACTAGAAGTCCACCGAGGTTTACCCTATCTAACTGGGTTACATATCCTAACGATGGCGAATCAGAATTTAGCAGAAGAGGTAGGATTTCCAAACATTTTTGATCTGATAGTTGTGAAACTAAAGTAATTGATAGTTAAATGTTCCTTTTTAGAAGAAGACAAATCCAAGTCTCCATCAGAAGTCACAAGGAAGAGGAGCAGAAGCCCAAATAACAACATAGCTAGGTAAAGAACTTTTTGATTAGGGCAAACACAATTTGACTTGTTTTCTATAAGGACCTTGCAAAACATCCAAAATAATGTTGTCACAAATCTTGGTGTCTTTTCAGTGATTCTTTCACCTGTGACATGTGTAACTTGGAATTCCCTAAAGCAAGCAGCCTTGGGTTGCATTTAAAGTGCAGTAGTCACTGGGAGATCATGGAACATGTCCAGAATCTAAGCGACTACGATGACACAACTGTCGCCTTTTTACATGTGGGTGAAGCAAATGTGTTTTCTTTCTGTAACTAAATGTAAGGTCATCAACCTATATGACTAATAAATGCTTATTGATGAATGCAAATTATTATTTTTTTCATTACAGGAAGCTATGTTAGCCAAAGTCCGGCAAGGTGATAAACCTCAGATCAACAAAGAAGCTGTTAGAGGTATCTTAATTTGATCTGAAAGTGTTTCCTACCTACTTTCTGTTTTCTCATATCCTTGACATCCTGGTTTGGGACAAATAAGTAAAAGTATTATACTTTTTAAAGTTTATTTTCACTAAAAACACATTCTTATTTACAGCAACAATCTTAGTCTAATGCCCAGGGACAAAATTACTGGTTTTGATGGCTCTGGAATTCGATCTGGAAAACTTCAATACTGTAATCCTAAGCAACCTTCTGCCATCAAAACTGTATACTGTATTTGTTTATTCTTTCCACCAAAACTAATGGATTACTTACTACTCTTGAACACCTAGCTATATCGCACCACTGTCATTTGCAGCGTTGCAGGACAAGGAATACATAACAGTGGTGGAGATGTTACACTGCGCCCCGTGCCAAGTTTCCATCTCCATGGATCCTTCGGCTCTGCAGGATCACTTGAGCTCCAAAGACCACCTGAGAAAGAAAATGGTAAGCTGCTGCAGCAGATGCCACACGTCAGATCATCAGTTAATTATTGAAGACATGTTATAAAGATGTTTGCTGATATTGTTCTGGAAGTTGTGTATCATTAGCTTGGATCTTACTTGAGTTAACCTAGAATGATTTTTCAAAGAATCTAACAATTAGAGCAAAATATAAAACATGCTAAATCTGTCATGATCGTTCCTGTTTTTGCTGTGTGAATGATTGGGGTTCACTAACTTGTTTAATTTACTGTTCATCACTGAAGGAACATAGAGCCAAACAGTTACGGGACAGTGTGAACTTTGCAAAGGTCACCATTAAACAAATGAAGACTGAGTATGCAAGTTTCCTTGAGGTAAAGTTTTAACAGCCATATACACTTTCATACCTGTGTTATGTGCGATTATCTATTCATTCCATGAATTGTACAACTTATTTTTTAATTTGAATGGAAATGAAAAATTGGTATATTTCAGGGCAAGGATCCTTTTCAACAGACATGACGTCCTTCAGAAGCAGTAGATTCTATTAGCCAACTACTAATTTAGTATGGACAGCCTACAACTCATCAAAAACAACTGTAGAGAAAGAACAAATGGACAAACTCTGACCTGAGCATTGATATGCAGTTTCATTTACCTCTGTGACACCAATACTTGTACAGAATACCAGTAACTGATATACATGAAGAGGATGAATTGAAGTACTTGATTATTTTGTTTAATGTAGAAATTCTTTCATGTAATAACAACTAATTGTTACAGAAGTTGTTTTTTGTACTTGTTTTATTTTTAACGTTTTATTAAAGAATACTTGCAATGCCTTTCCACAATAGGTTTTTGACTGTGAAGTAACTTGAATACCAAAACAATTAAGACTTTCACTTTCTCTGGATTGTTAATCAATTTATAATTGATTAGTTGCCATCAATGTGCACACATGACCAACTGATGTTGAAGCGAAAACACATTCTGAAACTTGTGCCAATTTATGGCCACTCTAATGTACATAAGGAGCTGAATGCTCCTTTTCCAAGACCCTCCAAACTGAACTCCAATGCATCCTGAGTCCTTTGATCATTCTTGACGTGTCTAGTGAAGTGTCACTGAGAATTGGACCAAGGCATAAAAAAAGGGTTATGCATTGAAAGTTCCCAGGAGCACTGTGGCCTTTAACATTGTGAAATTGAAGTTTAGAACCACCAAAGCTTTCCCTAAAGCTGAACATCTGACCAAACTAACTGGTCAAGGAGAGACTCGCTCAGGGAGGTGACCAAATACCCAGCAGCCAGTCTAATGGCTTCAGAGTTTCTCTGCAGAGATGGAAGCCACCAGAGTAAACAACATATGACATGCCACCCAAGGGACTCTTGGATCATGAGGGAGAAAAAAATCCCACATCTGGCAGAAAACTAGGTACCGTTCATCACTGAAAGCCATTTTTAGGGAAGCATGGTGGTGGGTGCACACAGCCAAGACAATGCTGAACTGGCTTTGGGACTAGTCTTGAGTGTCCTTGAATGGGCCAGTCAAACCCACATTTAAACCACTAAAGTCTGAAAAGACCTGAAGATAAATTTACAGATGCAACCCATTTGAATTTTTCAAGGCTTGATGATTTGATAAGGAAGAATGGGAGAAACTGGCCAACTTAATGGATTCTCAAGAAACTGGGAATATTGCCAAAGGCAACTACTAAAGAAAGGGTCTGAACAATAAAGTACATGCGATATTCCAGTTTGTCATTTTCAATAAATTGGCACAGATTTCTGACAATGTATCTCTGTCATAATGGAGTATTGTGTACTTGATGTACTGGATGCTTGTGTGATACTAATATCTACTTCAATATTCTGCAGATTTCATAACATGGTAAGGTGTTGAGTTTTAGACATTGTACCATTGCAGTGTTCCTCTGTATTCACTAGCTGAGGTATGAATGCATTACAATGACAATTTGTCCACTGTTATAGGAAACACCCATAGGTCAATCCTGATGACTAAACCAAACTTTTTTATTTTATTTATAACATCGCAAAAATGGTTTCAGCGTCATCTGTATGATATACATTTAAACATAAATTATTTAAAAACACAAAACAGCATTATTTTTGAAACAGTTAAAAAACATTAAATATAGATGACCGTTATTCATGAAGCAACACGCTGTGAGCCCAGCATTGAGAACACAATGTGACTGATAAAATCCTTTTCATTTCGGAGTTGGAGTTAATATGCAAATAACTGCAGTATGTTAAAACCCCTGACATCCATCAAAAAGGACAAAATATTGTGTTCCACACGCGTACAAGTGTTCTACAAGTATGTTGGTGTGAAATGGAATTTTTTTTCTGCATATCACCACTATCCCTGAAATACCCATGGGGAGCGGGGTCACAGCCAGGGATTGGCCCTTATTGACAGTGACTCTCGAGCAATTACTGTTAAGTGCCCTGCTCAAGGGCAGATCAAGAGATCACCATGTGGGCTCCGAGAGTCTAACCAGAAGTCCTCTGTTTACTGGTCCAATGATCTAACGGCTAATTGCTGCCCTCAATGTTTCCAACATATTGTTCTGTAATTAACTCACACACCAAACTTAACCATATTGATAGTCATCAACTAATCCTAACCCTTCAGGTAGATTCCCCACCAATGTACTTTCTTACCCAGAAACCCCTCCCCATAAACAAATGGTAGCAATATGATCATGATTTGAATACATGTTAAAATACAGAAAGAAGATTGTACTTGTCCCATTTTCATGTTTTCATGTCTAGTATAAATGTAAATATATCAATGTACAGAGAAAAGGTGCTCCCGAACTGGACCAAATGGACAGAGATTTTAGGAATCTGAGGTAAGAGTTGTCTCCATTGAAAATGAGTTCCACACTACGTTACTGCTAGCCTTGCGAGGTAGCTCAGTCCCGCTAACCTAAATAGATAATATGTATCCATGTCATTTGAATGGGTAAGTGTCCAAACTTTTGACTGATACTGCATATCATTTATGTAAGCTCATGAGATCCGCCTCGCTCGCACGGCCACATCACTGCATAAACACCAGAAATGAGTCAGCCAAAATGGAGTCATATTCCAAACATGGGACATTTTAAAATGCTGATAAAAATGTAACAATATCCAAAAAAAACAACCTTTTAAGAGATTGGGTAGTCAAACTACCAAAAGCATTTTTCAATTGCCAATTATGATTATTATAAAACTGTGAAGGAACATCCAATGTACAAACACATACACGCAACTGAAGGAAAATTGTGAATATTTTTTTGTTTTTTTAACTAGGTCCCCTTGGCTTAGGAGGCAGTGTTAGTTGCCAGTGATGAAGTCTGTCTTTCAGTGGGGGAGGAGGGGTTCTTGGGCATTGAGGTGATCTCCCTCATGCCTGCCCCAGTGTGGGGCACACTGGTGTTCATAATGTGCCTTTGTAGGTGCTTTATCCAGTCCTCCTGCACCGACAAGGGACCCTGGAAGACTAGGTCACAGAATCTGCAAACAGAATTCGAACAATCTAAGAACCCTGTAAAGATTGGGTCTTTACCCATCATCTTAAACTGAACTCAGAAGTTAAGAAATAAGGTGCCCTTCACAACATTTCTTAGAACTAACATATTGGATAAATCTTCGCCACACTAACATATGTGTACTGTTTATTCATGCTTTAAATAATACTGTAAGCATTTATGCTCTCTTGGACAGGAAATGGGTCAAATAACTGTTAAAATATATATCCATATTTTCCATAATACCCCCTTTTTCTCATGTATCCAATTCCACAGTACGACCTTATCACTGCTACAACAGTCCTGCAGGTTGGGGAGTCACAGATCGCTATAGGCTTCCTCTGAGACCTGTCCGAACAGCTGCTCTGCTACTTTACAACCCCTCCCGTAACCAGGAATTCAATCTGAGCCAACACGTCCAAGGAAACGCTCACTCACACTGCCTTATTCATAGCCAGGTTAGAGGTGCTCACCGCGCCAGAGATGTTGCTAGAATGCGGGGGCACAAGGAAATCCCCTATGATGCCCCCTGGACGGCGCTAGCCCAATATGCGCCACCCAACAGGACCCCCCGGCCACAATCTAGTGGCGTGACCGGGGTCTGAACCCGCGCCCATAGCAACGCAATTACACTTGAGAGCCAAGTGTGTAAACCTCTGAGCCACTCAGGAGGTCGGTAATAGAGTTTTTGCTGAAAGAGCTGTAAATAGGATTTGGACACATGCTGCAGCAGTACGCGTTCATGGAGGCAGCTGCTTTGACCGCTGGAAGGAATAGTTGTTACCATGGACAGACACTATGGCATGTGCTCAAACATTCTGACTGGACGATGATAAGGAGAAATGTAATACCTGCAGGTTAGCCTATACATCTCTTCTGGTGCATGGGGCGTAGTGGGGGACAACTTCTTCTTAGAACCAGGCCTCGATCTCTGCCTCCTCTGTTTACAGTCATATGCTGAAACAACAGGAAGAGGTCAATTTGGTCGCGTGAACTCGCCACGCAGTGATCTTACAATGTGCCACGAGAAGACCCTTACTTGTTCCCTCCAGCAAGGCAGTCCTCTTTCGTTTTGCATATGCCCGCAGGTGATTGGACAGACTAACCCCGCTGTGGAAGGTTGCATTGCAATGGACACACACCTTCCTGTTGAATTCCCCTTTTTCTGTTAAAACAACATTCAGTCACACTTTGTGTCAGCTATGGGCGTTCAGACATACACTGTTAAAATGTGTCGTTCAGATCATTAAACACTAACACGTAAACGTAATGGATAGAATGGTTGTACCCATTCAAGTGTAATGGTTGGACTGGGATGGAAGTGCCAGGGCCATTCTATTGATACATTTTCTATGGGTTAACATCCCTCATACGCCTCACCTGATGTGGAGTTTGGCAGTGATGAGTTGACTTGTGCTCCTCTACTGTGCTCGCTGGTTGGCGGACCGGCCAAGGCATTTCTTGCCGTTACAGAGGAAGTCCTAAATTTTGAGTCCTCCTGACACTTCCTCTTCTTCAGAATTCCTATCAAGGCACTCGAGAGTGAGCCTTTCATCTCCATCTTAGTCTCTGCTTGTTTCTTATCCAGTGTCTTCCCTGGTAGAGAGTATGTGGGCTCTGGTGGGTTGGCATTGTTGTAGAGGTTCTGGATGATGTTCTGTTTAGGCGGCGTCAGGTGATTGGAGGTGGTCTGCTTTGAGGGGACTCTGGAATGGGAAATGTTCCTTTTCTTGCCTAGAATCTGCAGAGCTCTCTGGAACTCCCGCTTGTCACGCATCAGTTCCCGGAGCAGCAACATTGGGGACTTGGACTTAGTGGCAATGGTTTTGCCAAGCCGTTTTAGATGGCCCCGAATGTGGTTAGAGAGCCCAGTCTTATTATCAAAAGAGTCTCCACATAATGGGCAGGAGTGCCCTCGGACCAGAGATTCCTCAGAGCCCAACTTGTGCGCTGAAATATAGTAAACAGCAGAAATACCTGGTCACCATTTTATTGTATTCGAAGAAAATTAACATCCATTCTTGTTCAAAATAAAAGGGGTAAAATAATCTATGGAGTACATGCATTAGCGGTGCACTCAATCCCGTCAAATGTGGCATGTTGAGGCTGGTCATGATTTTTATGGTGTGATAATTCAAGTACCAGTGTGACACAGGAATACATTGTAATGAGACAACCAATTACTCATGAATTTGACAATGACATATAAGATCGCAAATTCTGCAAACCTGGTGTCTTTTCCCTTATGTATTTTCCCTATTTTGTTTCTTTCATTGAGCTAACAACCACCATACGAATTTCCTGGCTCATCTGGAAATGGATTCCACCCAAAACCAAAATCCAAGACTAAAAAATTATTTTCACATACTGAAATACCTAGAATGGTGTTATGGAGGAAGAGTTGTTGAAATGTTTGACATTTGTAATGCAAAACACAAGATAACTATTTGATTGAAGGTCTCATGACATTTTGGGCATACCCAGGCTAGAAACTCCATAATGTTATATTTGTGTGCTACAAAGCAAAAATTGCTGCCATTTAAAGATGAACTGGAAAAATCTGGATCATAAAGGAAAGAGAGAAAAGTTGTTTTGCTTGTCACTACTGATAGCATGAAGCCGTCCATACCTGCAACCCATTCAGATTGCACATGTAGTCCATCTCCTCCAGGACGGCACATAGATACATGCCGTCGCAAGAAGGTTTGCTGTTTCTCCCAGTACAGTCTCAAGAGCAAGGAGGAGATACCAGGAGAAGCCCAGCCTCATGTGGCCAAAGTGTATAGGCAGTTCCTGGATGACAAAGGCATTGATGCCGTTGACTTGCCCTCATGTTCCCCAGACCTGAATCTAATTGAGAACCTTGGAGACGTTATGCATTGGTGCATCCAACACCGCCAAGTAGCACCACTGACTTCCCAGGAAATCACTGATGCCCTGATCCAGGTCTTGGATGAGATCCCCCAGGACATCACCTGCTGTCTCATCGGGAGCATACCCAGACGTTGTCAGGAGTCCATACAGTCATGTCGGAGCCCTGCTACACACTACTGAGTCACATTATGAGTTGGAAAAGCCTGTGAGGTCAACTTTTTACTTAGATTTTCAGTGCAAGTTGGAATCCGCCCTCAATCGATTGCTGATTTTGGTTTCCATGGACAGTTTTTACATAATTTTGTTCTCAACGACATGCACAATGTACAGTAAAGATTTTGATCTTTAATATATTTCGTTCATTGAGACGTAATGTGTGGTTTTAGAATTCCCATACGTTTTTTGAGCAGTATTTATTCTCTAACAAAGGTAGATGCTTTGGCATTGGCCTCCCCATGCGAACCACTTAACTTGCCTCCACATTATTGGAATAAAACTTTGAAGGGCCATTGGTTAGGCTAAATTTATAAATGCATTCTAGAGAATGGTGAGATAAAGTAATGAAATGTGTTATAGAAATACTAAGTGTTTAGATATTCTAGTGACCACAGTAGGATCAATAATAAGGAAGAGGAAGCTTCCAGTCATTGCAACAAAAAACTGTTCTTTACAACTCAGCACTTACACAAGAAGTAGACTTGTAATAGAAGCCACAAAGGGGACAACAATCCCTTTGAAGGAGTTAGAGTGGCTGGGAGTGGAGTAACGGTGCACCGGTCAACCAGATTGGTACCAAGAAAGAAACTGTTACTAAAGTACTACCTGAAACCCAGAGAGTGACCCAGCTGCAATGTGCAAAAGGTTTTCTGGTCAGATGAAACCAAAAATATAAATATTAAAACCTAACACTGCCCATGCCTCAACAAAAAAAACAGAGCTAGATTGAAGTATGGTGAAGGCAGCATGCTGTGGGGATACTTCTCCTCAGTAGGTAATTGGCATCTTGATAAAACTAAAGTATGGATGGAGCAAAATATAGGGAAATACTGCAGATAAGTGTGGGAAGAAATACACATTTCCCAAGCACATGGCCCAAGCAACATTGAAATGGCAAAATATCAAATAGATCAATGCCCTACAATGGCCAAGTGAATGTCTTGATCTCAATCCATTTGATAATCTGTGGCACTATTACAAAATTGCAGTCCACAAGTGTTGTCCAACCACACTGATGTGTACAGGATTAGGCGTTGTCAGCACTGACAACAAAAACTTGTTTTCAGATCTTATCAGACATAATAATCTTCTTGCACCTGGTCTCAGAGTCTCCCACATAGTTGGCAAACTCTAGCCGAGATTTCATGTGAGTGGTTTTCTTTTTCCCCGCTCTCCAATGAAGGCCACTTTGTAAAGCACCTGCTACTGTTGCACTGTGCACGGTGCTCAACCGCAGAAGACTAACACCTTTATAGTTGCCATTGTCCTCTTGGTGGCCTCCCTGACTTGTGCCTTTCTTGCCCTAACACTCAGTTTTGGACAATGGCAGATCCTTATTCCGGATTTGCTTTGAACGTTCCTTTGTCTTCATGATTGATTTTGTTAGGAATTGTACTAACCAAATGTGAGACCTCTCAGAAATGGGGGTACATAACCTGAGATCATGTAAAACATGATAGCACACAGGTGGATTATTATGCGATTAAAGACAATTAGTTGAAGAACAGCTCATTCAGGTGTAATAGCAAAGGGAGAGATAACTAATGCCATTATTTCATATTTGTCATGCTGTAACATAAAACAAAGAGGGATGAATACTTTTGAGAACCACAGTGTGTGTGTGTGTATGAAACATTTTTATCTTTTCAAACATCCTAAGCCCCTAGCCTTTAACCATGAATGTTGTAAAACAGCGATCTGAGAAAGTATGTTCAGATACGCTGTGGCGTTCAAGCATTGCTCATGCAATGTCCCAAGGAAACCATTCCCCAGATTACACCATTGCCATCTGACAAGGTGGCTCCATGAGATCATGCTGTTAACGCCAAATCCTGACCCAACGATCAGTGTGACGAAACAGGAACCAGAATTCACCGGATCGGACAATGGTTTTCCACTCCTGACTTGTTCAGTGTTAGTAACTTTGTGCCTGCTAGAGTGTCTTGTCCTTGTTTTCAGCTGATAAGAATGGAGCCTACTGTGGCTGTCTGCCGCAAAAGCCTGGCTGTGACAAGGACTGATGAGTTGTGCGATGCAAGATGCCGCTCCGCACGCCACTGTTTTACTGCGCCAGTTTCTGGCCTTCCTGTTTCCTCAGACCGCTGTCATCATCAAGTAATTTGCCACCCACAAGAACTCCACTAACTGGATGTTCTATGTTGGTTGCACCATTCTCAGTAAACCTTAGACTAGGGCTGCCCAAACATGTTACTGTAGAGCTACCACACTTGAGGTTCTCTCCAAACCCAAATGTTGTGCACCTGATTGTAATTACCTTGACAAAATGGTATATTGAGTTAGTCACAACAGTGGTTGGAGAGAACCATGTTAAAAGACTAGAAGGGCGTCCATTTGTAACAAGAACTGGTGCGTCTAGCGCAGATGATTATACTACGCTCAAAGTAAAATAAGCAGCTTAGTCCCGTTCTAACGTTCATTCAAACAGTAACTAAAAGACTAGGTGCCTGTGTGCTTGCTATATATAGTAGGTAACGGTCACTCAATGTCAACAGAAGCCATCAATTTATGTGGAACCTGGTGTACTTTAGAAACTGGCTACTAAGTGTATACCGATAGGTCATTATTTTTGCCTAAGTATGATATTTCCACATAAAATGTCGAATCCCAAAATGTCCCCTTTGATTTTTCCTGGGGAGACAACTTATTTTCCTATGTTATTTTTCCTTTAAGGCCTGGGTTTTATTCAAATGGGACACTTAATTGATACCATGTGTTTGTGTTCAGTTTATTTTACCAGGCAAATCAAGATATGTTTTTAATTACTAATAAAATACATAAATGTGTAGATAGCATCTGGTTAGCTTAGTACAACTGCTGGAAACGTTTGGTGGATAATAATTGGCTCCTATGAAAACCAGTAGTACAAATCATATTGCGCTAGATGTCCTATGTTTCACAACACTTGTGCTAGCTATCTATGTACTTGAAAACAAGTTTAGCCAAATTACACTGGCCTATGGTGGACTCCGGGCATTGTCATTATAACCAGGATTCAAACACCTGGCAAAAAATGTGCATATGTAACTTAAATCAATTTAATACATTGTCATGTCTATTTGATAATTGATAATTATCTCTTTAGATAGCGTTGATGCAGCTGACCTACGGAATTGCTAACAGAGAGAAAGAATAATAGGCTATTGCATAGGCTAATGTCTATTTCAGTGTTAATATTGATGATGTCTGGAATCCAACAGTTCCAATTACATTTTCAAACAGCAAGAGTCACCCCTAAACAGCTGAAAAAAGAGATGCGTTTCAGCAAGTGAATGTTTGTTGTTAATTATCGCATACACGTCAAAGTGCTTGAGCAAGCCTTGTCCGCAGAGGTTTGCATCTGTTTGCATAGATGCATGCTTTGGTTTTCTGTCAGTTCAAAAGCGGATCATTTTTTTATTTACTGCTCGTCCAATTAGCGTTTGTGTGACGCCCAGCATCAGGAAATACATATGTGTTGTTAAAAATTGGGAAAGCTCCTACACAATCCAAAATTCCTTTCTCTGCTGCGCATTGCAGAACAGTCTACGTTCATCAACGGAGAAGCAAAAACCAAGCTTCGGTAAATATAACATTACCAGCCCAATTCATAAATCTGTTTTAACAACCTGCATTCGTCTTTGGATATGCAAGCTAAACAATAATTGCTGGTCTAGAACAGAAATTAAGACAACCAATCTCCCCTGTTGGACCATGGTTAGTGGTCATGGTTTTGACTATTAATGTAAATGTTTTGTTAATTTTGCATAGCCCCAGCCTTTGTTTGCTTTTTAACAGTGCTTTGTTTGCTTTTTAACTCTTCTACTGTATTTTTCCTAAAGATACTTAATAGCAAAATGTAATTGTCCAATGCTTCAATACAGGCCCTACAATTTAGATGTGTTGATACAGCTGGCTAGTGAGCATCTCAGCAGGTAACATTGTTATTTATGCCATCCACTTCAACAATAAAACTTCCCGACCTCAATCCCTGAATCAATTTTCTGAATCAATCTGTTTTTTTATGTGAAAACTAAACAAGAAATCTAGGAATTACGATAAATTAGCTGCTACGTAATTTGATGTATCAGAACATTATCATGAATCAAACGAAATATAAGATAATACATGACAAATATACCAAAAAAATGTTTACCTTTTTTAAGTCGCCGCATTGTGACCACCTTTCGGCGAATGCGAGGTTTCCTGTCTTGAGAAGCCACCTGCTCTCGAGATACCACATGACGTGCATTGTAGCTCAGTCCAACCCTATGTAGATGCCCTCTCACATGATTGGATAACCCTACACCTGACTCAAACACAGCAGGACAGTAAGGACAGGTCTTCCGCTCTGCACCCCCTTCTGAATCAGGATCTAAAAAAGATTTGCCTAATGGAACAGAACTCGACTCCAGGGTCTCTCCAAATATCTGTGTTTCAATGGACTCTTCTTTGACAACAGTCTTCTGCAACAGTCTTTCTTGGCCTCTCTCAAACACATCTTCAGAGGTTCCAGGGGCTCCCCTTATGGAAATTCTTCTGTTAAAGGAATTAATGTTACCAATGTAGAGCTTTTCCTGCTTTATTTCACTTTCATCAAGACATTTTGTGTCGGCATCGGTGTCATAGTCACTATATTGGAAGCCTTCCTTACTGTCGTGGTCTTCCATCTCCTCTGTGATATTTTGCATCTTTGGACTTTGCAAGTTTTTTGGTAAAATGAAGCAAGAGTCCTGGTCAACAGTATTGCGATAAGGGGTAGACATTTTTCTTTTGGAAGGAGACTTTTTCATCACTGGCTTTTCAACAACAAGTTTAGAAACATTCTTGCTGTTGAGGTTTACACTAATATTGTCACTTAAACTGGAATCATGGCCGGAATTGAAGATATTATTCTCCAACTTAGATGCCAACAAATGTTTGCGGCCATTTGAGGGAGAATTGGTATTTTCAGAAATTCCTGACAGTGTTCGTCCAAAATCACTATTGTCCCCATTTGTCTTCTCAACAAAAGAAAAGCCTGCACTGACATCCATTTTGTCATTCCTCTGCTTGTCATGTCTTTGCCGAGACAATAGATTATTTATTGACTTGTCAAGTTTTGACTCTGTGGGTTGAGTTTTGAAGCCTCTGCTCACTCTGTGAACAATCTTATCCTTTTTGAAAAGATCAGAAATGTCATTTGAATCAGAAGGCAAATCGGTTCTTTTTCTAAAAGCCTGTTTTTTCACAGAGATTTTTGATGTCAACTCTGAAGAAATGGGATCTACTTTCTGGGATTTTCTAATGGGGAAATGCTTCTCAGGGCGTGGTTGTTCACACTCATTTTTTTCATATTCCTCGAATGTTTGATTATGACGAATCTCAAGATGATTTTTAAAGACCTTTTTGCTTGAGGTGCCATAAGAACAAATGTTACATGAGAATGAATGAGGTGTTTCATTGTCTTCCTTTGACTTCAATTTCTCTGAGGGCTCTTCTCTCTTTTTACACAGACTATGCTCTTTGTTTACATGTCTCTCAAGTTCAAACACTGTCACAGCCATGTAGTTACACTTCTTACAGTCATAGTACCGCTTATCCTTCTCATGAGTCTTGGCATGTTGAACAAAAGTATTCGGACAATTTGTTCCAAATGTGCACTGGGGGCACTGTAGCCTTGCATCCGTGCCCTCATCCTTCAATTCATTCATGCCCTTGATTTCCTCCATGAGTCTCTCTCTCCTTTCCTGGTGAGTGGTCATGTGCCGAAGAAGGGAATTGCGAAAACGGAAAGACTGTCCACACTCCCTGCATATGAATGGCTTTGGCATGTTGATCAGACTGGGCTGATCTGTATGAGTCCTCATGTGCCGGTGCAAATGATTCTTCTCCTTGAAATTGATGGTACATTTTGTGCAGGGATAAAACAATGGCTCCTTCTCCGAAGAAGAGGCTGTCCTTTTCTGTGGCGTAAGGCTGTGAGCCACGCTTGTCTCACATGAATTTCTGGTTGGAGCACTGAATATAATTTGCTTTATGGCCTCTACAGTTCCATTGGGATATGATGCCTTCTTTACTGTCGGGGATCGAGTTTTGGAGTGTTTTCGTAATGAGCGGACTTTGTTGATGGGAACAGGGTCTTCTTGATCATCCTCCTCAAATAACTCATTTGTTGACTTGAGGCTTGAATCAGAGTAAAGCTCCTCTGAGGGATCTACCATGACTACCATGTCCATTTTGCGTTTTCTTCTCCTTTGGTTATTTGGGGGAGGATCTGCCTTTGGTTGCTCCTCCACAGGAGAATCGTCTTGGTTGTCCCACAGAAATTGCATGAATTCCCTCTGAGGGTCCCAGTTCAGGGGACCTTCATAATTATCAATTGAATTCTCAGAAGATTCCACATCAAAACCCCATATCCCTGTAGTGTCAATGTCTTGCACAGTCTTCAATTGAGTAATACTCTTTTCTTCTTTGTCCGTCGACAAGCTGTTGAGCTCATCTGATTCAAAATCTTGGTGCGAAGAAGGTCCATTCACAGACAAGTCTTTTGAGTTTGAGAGAACATCAAGGACACTGCTATTTTCTCTCAGGGGAGAAGTCTGAGGCCTGTCCAGTGTTTCCACAAACAATGGCAGCTGATTTTTCACTGGATCCTGAAGAAGACATAGAGTGTCAATCACAGGATCAGGATCTTTCTCCTCCTCATCCATGTCAGTCAGAGCAGACATGTCTGTGGCTGAACTCTAGGAAAGAAAATTAAATAGATCAGGAAGACATTCCCTCTCCCCATCAGTCATCTGAGTGGTGCACTTTAGCTTAATATGGTGTTGCTCCTTTAAGAACTCTCTAGCATCACCACTAGGGCTTATTGTGGCATAGCCAAAAGAACCCTTTGCAAATTGCTTTCTAATAGGTGTTGCAAAATATAATCTGTTCTACTAAAGCAATTTGAGAACAATGTGTATAGACAGTCATTCTGTTTCTTGACCATTTTAAACTATGGTAGTTGTCTGCTAACTTAGAAATAAAATGACAACTTTGCAGATATGGACAGTCTATATTGCATATATATATATAATTTATCTTTAATTCTATCCTCACCAATGTCTGGTTAGCATTCCAAATATTACTATCACCCTCCCCAAGTTTTCAACTAAACACTGAGGATAGAATGGAGATGAGGAAAAGGATACACTATAGATTTACCCCCGACACTCACAAGTAATATATAAAATCAAATTAAAATACATTTTTGACCATAACAGGAAGGTGAGCTTGAGCTACTATGAGCAGATACCCATTTGAAGACAATTGTAAAGGCTGTCATAATGTAACCATCTCGCATTGGAATATGCTTTATATTAAAATGCTAGACGATCACTCCTTATTCAAGACCGATAGGTAACGTTATGACTGTTGATAAGCAGCAGACAGTTCTGCATTCTATGGTTCAAACTTTCTTGCTATGGGTTGCAGCACTGTCGCCTACCTATGCAAAACCAAAACAAACGCAACATTTTCTTTCAAGAGCACAAACATAGCAAGCTAGTCGGAGTCATAATGGGGGCAAATGGAGCTGCAAATGTGCTTTACTTCTCGTTAAATCGTCCTGTTGTTGGATGCTTGCAATACATACCCCGTCCATAATGTTCCATACCAAAACCAAAACCTTCACCAAGACCATACAAAAATTGCCGGATATGTTTTAGCAATACCAAAAGATAAAAATAGTGTTATAGAATACTTTAAACATTACCTTTAAACGGTGTGAATGCTAACGATATGCACTTTAATCGTTGCATTGAATTATTGCTCACTTTCGTCTTCCATCCATTCCACAGTCGCCATTTTCCTTGATGGGTCTACGTAGGTTAAACCATTTTTGTGAGGGAATAAAATAACTATAAGGAATCAATGTAACTGCTTGTATAAATTGCACAACACTAATTGAATGCATGACTAGAAATATATTACAAAATGCAAAATGTTAATAATAATTTAACTGTATTCTTATTAACTTTAATTTACTTTGTATCACCGTGATAAGTTTCCCCCGCAATAAAAAATGGTTTGTCCCAGAGAGGCGGCATGAAAAATCCGAGTTGATGTTCATCTACCTAGTTATCCGTAGATTGGGTGGATGATACCGATAGCAGGTTGAAAATTGTTATTTTAATAAAATCAAACAAATGGTCAAGTAAAATTGCCATTTCCATTCGATGAATATATATCCTCTCTCTGGTTCCTTCTACGGATCACCTTGGGGTTTGTTGACAACACCTTTCTTGGAGATACAGTTACTCCTCAAAATAATAGCACAACCAACGAGCAATCAAATCACGACTAAAGGTCTTAGATTTTATTGATTAATCAACTTCATATTGCGTACAAGCTGAGTGTCATAGCTGGATTTGCCATTCAAGCAATTCAATAGCTTGCGATGGTAGTCTACATAAGTATTTAGACAAAGCAGGACTATATCAATGCTCATGAGTTTGGTCCAACTGTCGTGCCCTCACCAGACACCAAAATAAATATTTACTCCATTGTCTGTAAACAACATAATAACTAAAAAATGCTTTAGTTCTCAAAACGTCGTAAGAGCTAGAGGCGTTACTGAAACAATAACAAAGCCGACATACCGCCTGTTTTGGAAAAAGCTGAACTAGATCTGCATCCTGGAACAATATGCTATACTGTAACTACTCACAGTCTCAAATAGACTGACCACCCATGTCATCAAAATAAACCATGCTGATGCAAGGATAGTTTGTCCTCAGTTACTGCGTTTTCTGCTACTTGTTCAACATTGTATATTTTCCGATTCTCTATTTAACCTCCCACTCTCATCTTACAGGGTATTCGAAATACCGTAATGAATCTTAATGTAATCTTTACTGATACCGCATATTTCTAAGTATAACTATGACTGCATTTGTGAAACTCCGGTCGTTTTTGACAGGAGGCAGCAAGCAGATCGCCACAGATGCGCGAGCACAAACCGCCCTTGAGCGCAAATTTGCCTAGCTTAGTTTGCTATTTCTAAATGTGAAAAACCCCTGGCTTGTTGTTTGTTTAGCTTGCTAGCTATCGTACACGTCTGAGCCACTTGATTAGCTAGAAACGAAAGAAGCGCTACAGTAGGATCGTTTGAAGTTAGCCCATAAACCTAGTAGCTTCTCGCAACTCGCATGGATCAGGAATGGGGTTCATACTGTCTGTAGCCACTGACTACTGTCTATCAGTTACACCTACACATTCCTACTAACTATCCGTAACAGGTAGGCAGTAAACTAAATCTAGCTGAATTGTCTATTTCCACACCACTTATCAGTTTTAAATATAATGACGTTAACACTTATTTGAATATTATTTTACTAACATGAAGCGAGTAGAGTTAGCTAATTAGCTCGAAAACAGTAACTAACTTACCCGAGTGTACCGTTTGCTCTTAGCTAAACGAACATTACAGTTCTACGAATAACATCTAGCGTAGAATTTTCAACTTTTCAAAGAAACGTCCGAGGTCTTACAAAGTCCATACCCCTGCGATTTGGTCTGTAATAATATTATAATGATTACCTCAACATTGTATTGGACGTTTTTACTTAATTTCAAAATCGAACCTTCCAAGGTGCGCTGCTAATAGGGAAAAAACTTGCTTTTCTGATGTGGGGACATAATGTCCGTCTGTTTTCCTTGATGCCATGAAATGTATTTTGCGTAGTATGATTACGTATAGGCTAACTTTCTGCAGGTAACATTTGCATAGCCTAAACTATCTAACATCATGTTGGACTCTGAAGACTGTACATTGTCCCTGGATAACCTGTTCTTTGAGGGGCCGGTCGTCCATAAAGTGTGGGTATTGAGAATACATCCCACAGTCACGTTCCCACCCATTTTTATTTTACTTACTCTGGGGGGTTGTTTGTGTAAGATTATTACAGCCTCGGTCCTCTCTCCAGAAAGCCACTTTGCCAAGACCAGAGTTCTTGGCTGTTGGAACCGCCTCCGTCCCTCTCCCAGATCCCTGCCACCCAGGACATCCAGAAAGAGGCAGAGGGTCTTTCATCATTTAGTAAGTAACACTTGAGGGATTCCTTCAAGACTGGGCAAAATTCCATTTCAATTTAGTCAACATTGTAATAATCAGGATTTAGTTTATTCAAATCCCTGTCAAACCAGAACATCACAATGATTCATGGCTGTTTTATAGCTAACTCTTTATGGAATTTATCCAATCCAGGTTTCTGTCAGAAGTCCAAGAAATTCTTGCCGCCTTTGAAAAGAGCAGTGAGCAGTGATAGTTTCACATCCAAGAATTCACATTTACATCAAAATATCATTGATGGAGGAAAGGGACCTGATGAACTGGGCAGGTGTGCCACCTGGGCTCAGGAAGACTTCATTAAAATTAGCAGAGGTCAAACTGAAACTCCCCCAGAGACAGGTCATGCGCTGGAGCAGCGACATTTCCCTCTGGACTTCAGCCACAGGCCAAATCTACGTAGAAGGTAAGGCATTAAACTAATACTAATGAGAATCGCCTTTATTAGAAAAAAAACTCTATAAAAAATGAGGGTCTCTGAGAAATGCCTTTGTTTTGAAAAGAAAGCGTGTTTTTCGCCCATTAAAATATTGTCAAACCGATCAGAAATACTGTGTAGACATTGTTCATGTAAATGACTAATGTAGCTGAATTTTGATTGGCACATATAAATATGCGTACAGAGGCTCGTGTTCAGAAACCATCAGTCTTGCGTTCCACTAGCATGTTGTGTTTGCTAATGCCAAGTATGTAATTATAAAAGGCAATATGATCATTAGAAAAACCTTTGCGATAATGTTAGCACAGCTTAAAACTGTTGTGCTAATTAAATAAGCAATAAATCTGTTGAGTATCGGAAGCATTAGCAGTTGTGGGTTTGATTACAGGTTCGAAATGACCGGAAATAAATAACTTTCTTCTGAAACTCATCAGTCTATTCTTGTTCTGAAAAATTAAGGCTATTCCCTGCTAGAAATTGCCAAGAAACTGAAGATTTCGGACAACGTTGTGTACTCCTCCCTTCACAGAACAATTCAAACTGTCTCTAAACAGAATAAAGGAAATTGAAGGCCCCAGTGCACCACTGAGCAAGAGGACAGGATGACTTTGAGAGGAGTAGTTTGAGGAACAGATGCCTCACAGGTCTTCAAATGGCATTGAACATTAAATAGTACCATTAAAACACCGGTCACAACATCAACAGTAAAGAGGCGACTTTTCACACGCCGCCTGATGGACTCTACATGTATGACAAAAAATATTCTCTGGTGTGATGAGACCAAAATGATACAATTAGACCTGAATGCTAAGCTCTACATTTGGTGAAAATAAGACAACCTTTGTCACCTTGCTCTACCACTCCAGCGGTGAAGCATAGTGTTGGGGGCATCATGCTATGGGAATGCTTCTCAACATCTGGGACTGGGAGACTGGTGCGGTTTGAGGGAAGTATGAACATGGCCAAATACAGAGAAGTCCTTGAAGAAATCCTGATCCAGAGCATACGCATGTGTCTAACTGGGGCTGAATATTCTTTCAGCACGACAACGTCCTGAAGCACACAGGCGAGACAACACTGAAGTGACAAGTCTGTGAATGACTTTGAGTGGCCCAGCCAAAGCCCCCGTTGATCATCTGTGAGCAGACCTGAAGATTATAGTTCACAGATGCATGTTTTCAAATTAAAAAAAATTGATAAAATGAAGGGATCTAAACTGAATACTTTCCACTTCTGTTTGTTGCCAAAAGACTATAGACCATAGAATTATTCTGAAGGACATTTTTTAATATACTGGACTGATCGACTGGAGTGAAAGCGGGTTGAAATTGCAATCATTGCTACTTTGGCGTAAATGTATATATCCTGCTAAATTTTTAAAAAACGCTTGCAATGGTCCGCAGCTGTAACGGCTAATTTTACACAGCCCACGATAGGTGGGATTTTATTGAAAGCACTCTGATCATTGTGCTCAATTGTGAAGTCATCTCTTTCTCATTACAGTTTATTCAAACCTCCCAGTGGACTGATGCCAAATAGCGGCGCCAACGTGTACAGCGGGCTCGGTCAGCCAAGATCCAGACCACAGCAAACCCCCAATCAGGTTACCGCGGCGACGGAGCCTTGGCCAGCGAGCCAGTCGGCAGTGGAGCCGAGCCCCATCGCTGGCCAGGGACCCCCAGGATCACCACAGGAGATACCGGACCCGGGGACAAAAAGGGCTCACGTGTTCCCTATGACGCCTCAGCCCCTTCGCATACAAGGTAGAACCGCAGAGACGGAACAAGTGCCTTGCCTGTTGGGATTGATCTAAATCATATACATGCTGAGGTGGTTAGGGCTTTATGAGGTGAAACGAGACAAGGACCTCCCAGTGCCCTCAGCTGCAGTTGCAGAAAATTACCACTTCCTGGAATTCAGACTTGCTGTTGGTGTGGATATTGTTGTTTGAACACATTCATACAGATTTACTGTTTTCAAATCAGGTACCTCTGGGTCCGGAATACTCCGACCTGTCTTGGAAATCCGTATCCTTTCTCATCCTTGATCACAGGTAGTTTTTACAAAATTATTCATTAAAGTCTGTAATAAAATGTCACTAAATGAGGTCCAAAAAGCTGTTGTGACTGGAATGTTTTTGTATCCTTAATCAAAATGATATAGCTGCAAAATTCCGATCCGTCTTCAAAGAGTTCCCTTACTTCAACTATGTCCAGTCCAAAGCCTTGGATGATGTAAGTGCAAACGTGCAGAATACATTTCAACCAAACATTGAACCTCATTATTTATACTGATAGACCCGAAGCACAGTATTTATTAGTCACTGACCTGCAGTCACTGGCTACAGCTACATCCTGGTTGCAGCATAACAACAGTGGGTTCGGGTCTATCAGTGGGTGGCACAGTTTTGCAGATCACTGCTCGGCTGGATGTCGGACAGGGCTATTTTGTCCCGTTGTGCTCCAGCATCTCCTGGTGGTAGGTCAGGTGCCCGCAAGCCTGGACTTAGTTGTTGGCCAGAGAAGGCGTTTACCTCCGGCGCATGTGTCCTGGCGAATTCGTCCAGATTGCTTTAGTGGTGTGATGAGAAGTACGGCTTTGTGGGATGTGCTTTGGAGGACGCATCTCAATCATCACACCAACCATTCTTACTGTGGGGTGTTTCCAACAGGGCTAGTCCATGATTGTGACAATAGGAAATTAGAAGTACAGAAAGAATCTGGTTAAAATAGAATAACTTGTACGTTTCTCTGGACTAATTGCTTCTGCAGGTTCTTTACACGAGTAAGAACTTTGTGGCATGTGCTCCTACTGGCTCTGGTAAGACAGTGCTCTTCGAGTTGGCAATAATTCGCCTACTGATGGAGACCATAGAGCCCTGGAGAAATGTCAAAGCTGTATACAGTAAGGACGCATTGTCAGTAATGATTTTGGAAAAAATGAATCTGATGAGATGATGGGTTGATATTGATGGCTTCTTCCATCGTCTCTATAGTGGCCCCCATCAAAGCCCTATGCAGCCAGCGCTTTGAGGACTGGAAGAAGAAATTTGGCCCTCTGGGCCTGAGCTGCATGGAGCTGACCGGAGACACAGAAATTGATGACTTCTTTGAGATTCAGGATGCCCATATCATCATGACAACGCCGGTGAGAGACACTGTAATCCAGTCTGCAACATATATTATGTCAAACAGCATTTTGTTTAAGTATTCACCTTTGGATTTCTCTATTGGATGCGGGGCCAGGTACAGGGTACAGGGGGCAGGGTACAGGGGGTCATGTAATGTTGTGGTGAACGTTCATTAAAATCTCATGTTAACTGGCCAACTGTGTAATTCAGCAGTCATTAGCGATGAAAACATGTATGTTCCTCGCAGGAAAAATGGGACAGCATGACCAGGAAGTGGAGGGACAACTGCCTGCTGCAGTTAGTGCGTCTCCTTCTTATTGACGAGGTCAGTTGATTTGGCAAAGTACTGTGTGTTGGTTTAATAGTCCCTCTGGCGTGACGGCAACCAATGACCAAATAATCAAGCCCACCGTTCTCACAAAGACTGTGACCTTGTCATGTTATTAAGTTCAGTAGCGCACGTCTGTTTATTATCATGTCCTCAAGATTAATATGCTTCGTCTTCAAGGTCCATGTGGTGAAGGACAAGATGCGCGGAGCGACTCTAGAGGTGGTGGTGAGCAGGATGAAAGCTGTCTGTGCCTGCCACACCACAGAGAACCACGGGGTGGACCTCCCCATGAGATTTGTGGCCGTCTCTGCCACCATACCCAATATCAAGGATGTAAGTGGCCGGGAGGCCCAGAAGGGTGACATCACACATATCGCCAGTGTGAAAATACTCTTAAGAATCTCCCTTCTCTCCTAGTCCTTTCCCCTTTTGTTCGGTAATACTAATCTGAAACATGTTGTGTTGTTCATATGTCTTTATCATTGTAGCTTTCAGAAGTAGTGAGGGAATAAGGAAGTGGAGGAGGTGACCACTTGAATGTATTACAATTGGCTGATTATCATCAGACACTGTGTTTATTTGAAGATGCTTGCTGTCCTCACCTGTGTCTGATGGTTTGACGTGACAGATAGCAGACTGGCTGTGTGACGACAAAGGTCCTGCTACCAGTCTGGAGATGGATGAGAGTCACAGACCGGTGAAGCTGAGAAAGGTTGTCCTTGGCTTCCCCTGCAGCGGCAACCAGACAGAGTTTAAGTTTGACCTGTCGCTCAACTATAAGATGGCCAACATCATCCAGACCTACTCCGACCAAAAACCAACACTTGTTGTGAGGGAGTCTCTTTGCGTCTCTCAGATGTCGTCGTGACCGGTAAGATATTTCTACTTAGTAAGTGATGCTATATTTAATGGCTGGGATGTTTTCTCCGCAGTTTTGCTCAACAAGGAAAGGAGTCCAGCAGTCTGCTGCTGTTTTAGCCAAGGATGCCAAGTTCATAATGAGCAGTGAACACAAACAAAGGTCTACTTTGCTGTTCGTTCTATAGATCAGTTCAGATACACGTTGCAAATGTTCTGGTGTTAAATCCGGTGTAATCAATGAAATTCTGTTTTGCAGGTTGATGAAGTATGCAAATTCTCTCGGGGACTTGAAACTCAGAGGTCGGCGAAGATTTTGTAGTATTGTATATTCCTTCTCATCTGCAACGTATAGACAAACGTTGCTTATTGAACTGAGTAGAACTGCTAGTTCTTGATTGTGTTATAACTAGTCCACTGGTTCTGTTTCAGACCTGGTGACCTTTGGAGTTGGGTTCCACCACGCTGGGGTTGACGTGTCTGACAGGAAGGTGATTGAGGAGGCCTTCATCCTGGGAGACCTCCCTGTACTCTGTGAGTATCCATCCTCCATGACATGCCCACTTTAAGAGTAAACCCAGCCATTCATTAAGAGGATCACCACATTAGCGCTTTTAATACTGAAACGTTAATAGTGTCACAATATGAGCACAGCTGTCAACAGTTCCCCATGCAATGACCCGCTGTACACAATCAAAACAGAGCTGTGAAACAAACAGACCTTTTTACTGGTTAGCCATGTTGTGGAATTGCTCATTGGTATTTAAAATGTTCAGAAATAAACAGCACAGCGCAGAAGTATGAAAAATCACTTCGCAACAGCTATGGAACAGATATTGGTGCCTTCAGAACATTCAGGAACATTGGCCAAGCCTACAAACATATCACTGTGTGGTACTGGTCACGTTACACAGGCCCAAAAAAAAGTATTTTCTTATGTCTAATATGTGTTACATCAACATGTAGTTTAGACCATTCATTGCAGTGTTTTTTTATGTACTGGCTTGTTAACAAATTTGACCTGATGCTAAGCCTAGCTGTAAAACCTGCTGTTGAACCAGGATGTAGATGAACATGGAAAAGCCTTTCAACATCCAAACCTATACAATGTTAACGCTCAAGAAATGCTTACATTTAACGCACCCTTTAGCGACCATCTTTTCATGGCACACGTTCCTATCATATGAAGTAGTGAGTAAACCATGTGTAAAGTTGTTGGGCGGAATGTCTCAGTTACGACCAGCACTCTGGCAATGGGGGTGAACCTGCCGGCCCACCTGGTGGTGATCAAGTCCACGACACACTACGCCGGGGGAGCTTGCCAGGAGTACAGCGAGGCCGACATGCTGCAGATGATCGGCCGAGCGGGCCGACCGCAGGTACAAAGCACAGACACGCCCTGTAGCCCCAGACGCCCTCAGCGTCGCCGTAGTGTACTGCAGCTCTGCCTCTGGTGCCCCCCTGTCTAGTTTGACACGACCGCGACCGCAGTGATCATGACCAAGACTCAAACCAGGGACAAGTACATGCAGTTCATGAACGGAGCGGAAGTCATTGAGAGCAGGTATGGTGGTGACACTACCGAGACCCCGCCAGCCTAATCCCACTTTAATTTGGTGTTACATTTGGTTTGATGAGGATGTCCTGTTGTCGGACCATGCAGCCTGCACATCCATTTGGTGGAGCACCTGAACGCTGAGATTGTCCTCCACACCGTCTCGGATGTCAACATGGCCCTGGACTGGATCCGATCCACATTCCTCTACATCCGAGCTCTGAAGAACCCCAAACACTATGGTCAGGGGAGGAGAGACGGGGGATGGGCCAGAGTCTTTGTTAGCATTACCATGTGAATGTACAGCTCTGGTGCGGCGTTAGAATTGCTGCTAATCTCTTACAGTTCGCTCTATGGACTGCATTTACATCTCACTACGTAGATTCAACGGTTATTCAAAAGACATGAGAAAATATATCAGAAAACAACTCGCTGTCTGTACTTCTATTGAAGGTTTTTCCACAGGCTTGGACCAATGTGGAATCGAAGCCAAATTGCAAGGTATGGCTTCTTTTTTTATTCGTCAAATGCTCTGGATATCTGAAAACAGAAAAAAATCCAAAATGCGTTTGTGTAGTAATTGTTGAATCTTTCCACGCCTTGGTCCAGAGCTTTGTCTAAGGAACCTGAACTCTCTGTCCTCCATTGGCCTGATCTCCATGGACGAGGACATCAACATAAAAGCTACAGGTTAAAAGAAAGAGCCTGACGACATAGAAAGCACGTCTATGTTAGTTGTCACTCTGAATAATGTCATTGTGTTCCCTCACGACAGAGGCAGGCCGGCTAATGGCAAGGTACTGTGTGGCGTTTGACACCATGAAACAGTTCAACACAGTGTCTGGCACAGAGACTTTACCTGAACTGGTAGGTGTGGCTCCATAAGACACATTTCTGAATTCTGATGATACTTCAGGGCAGCATTGTTTGTGGAGTTGAAGGCAATGTAGGATATTAGGGAGAACGGATATTCAGGATGACTTCGAGAAGGACATTGACATGGATGCTGGCTCCTCCTAACACAGATAGAGTTGATGGCGAAGGGCAGGGAGTTTGCTGATGTGCAGCTGAGAGTAAACGAGAAGAGAACCTTGAACACACTGAACAAGGACAAGAACCGGGTCACCATCAGGTCTGAGTAGAATCCAGTTGGTGACAGATTGTACAGTGAAATGCCATGCAACAAACTTCATTGTTCAAAGAGCATCTTGTTTTTTGTTGTTTCAGGTACCCCATGGAAGGGAAGGTTAAAAACAATGAAATGAAGGTGAACTGGTAAGTCGAGAAGAGACCCGTGCCATGTACCAGCCTGAGTGGATGGCAGACGCTGTATTGGGTGATCCTTAAATGTTAAAGGGGGCTTGTCCTCCCATGCGAGGAATGAAAGAGCCTAGGAATCAAGGAAAGTGGAGATTCACCAGCTCTCTTCTGTCCTCCCGCCTCAGTTTGATTCAGGCCCAGTTTGGCTCCATTCCTATCCAGGAGTTTGGACTCACACAGGACACAGGGAGAATCTTCCGGAATGGTGTCCGAATCAGCAGATGTACGTTTTCACTGTTGATTGTAGGAGATGATTCACATGATCCTTACATCTTACCTTGGAAAAAAATCCTTAGAAAATAAATGTCTCTGTTTTAAAATACCTGAGGCTTGGCAGAGTTTCTAAACCAGCGCTCCAGGACAGGTTTCACTGCTCTGCTCAACTCTGTAATACTGGCCAAGTGCTTCAGAGCCAAGCTGTGGGAGAACTCCCCATATGTCTCAAAACAACTGGAGAAAATAGGTAAATAAAGAGTCATACGAATGGATAAAATGTGTTTATGCAAAATAATTGTAATGCATTTAAAAAATGTGCTGAATCTTTTTCCCTTCTATAAAAATCCACTGTCCATGAATTATTCCTACGCAAATGAAGAAATGCAGTTGCTGTAACCATTTAATTATAATCACAGACAGAGATTTAAATTATGAGTGAGACTCTGTGGATGCGAAGGTTTCACGTGGCTGTAACATACATAACCGCCTGTGTTCCAGGGTTAACTCTGTCCACCGCCATGGTGAATGCCGGACTCACAACATTCAGTCGGATAGAGCAGTCCAACGCCAGAGAACTGGAGCTGGTAGGCGTGCTGTCATGGACACCACTATTGTTTAAATGTCTCCTAAACCGTTGATTGGAATGTCCACCGAAGAAAACGTGCACTGTCATAGTATCAAATCAGTCCGTCTAATGTCATTCGTGAACTGATTTCACAATCCAGTTTTACTTGTTTTGAGGGCAGAAAGAAATGGGATTGGTACAGGCGAATGTCGAATCGAAATGGAGAGGAGGCGGTGCTTATAAACACTTAGGATTACATCAAAAAGTGTGCAATTTTGCCAATTTCTGTGAAAGAGTAAGTTGTCCTGTTATGGTATAAGGATGGATGTGCTAAATGATTTGATTACGTTAACATTGAGAGGTGAATTTCTGGTCGTAATAACATACACTTTTTTGATCTAGCTTGAAATGTTCATGAGCATCGCCTCCTCTCCGTTTTGATTGGGTGTTCGCCTGTACCAATCAATTTCTTTATGCCCTCAACATCTTTAAGTAAGTTAAACTGGAATGTGTTTGTCACATACAGTAGAAGGAAATATTTGTTGTCAATATGTGTTTTGTAGATCGTCAACAGACATCCTCCATTTGGAAACCAAATCAGAGAGGCTGTCATGAATCTACCCAAATATGAAGTTAGTTTAGAACAGGTAAAATCCATATTTTCTTTATTTGTAGTTGGAACAGACATAATTGAAGTGTAATAAAATTAGCAACAGGACTATTTATTGTACAAATATCTGGCAATAAGATGTGGTAGGTTATTTACAACTGTGTTATTTATCATTGCACCAGGAAATCATTCAATAAATGATACATTTTCCACTCTCAAGCTTCCGAGATACAACACAACCACAGCGGAGGTTGTCGTGACCGTGAATATGAAGAACCACGAACAGCTGCTGTCAAAGAGAACCGCTCCTGATCACCACTATGTCACCATGATCATCGGGGACTGTGACAACAACGTGGTGTTCTTGCAAAAACTCACGTGAGATTAGGAGAAGTGACAGTCGGAGTAATCACGTAATACGTTCCTCTGAGTGCCTGATACACACATGCTTAGAGGCGTCTCTGGGAACTCAAACTGGTAACACTTGAAACGTATCACTGGAGACTAAAGTCATTACAATTGTAATATCCTTTCCTTTTTCATATTGTCCCTCATGGGAATTGAACCCAAGGCCACAACAAACACAATTGTCTTACTGAGTCAGATGCAAGGGAATCATACGTGCGTAAAACAAGATATGAAGCATTATGTCTGCACACGTTGAGCAGCGGTCCTACAGTTTATAGAAGTAAAACAACAGGACATGGGTAGAAAGATGTAGGGGATCTATTCCCTATTGTCTGTTCATCCAGAGACTTGATGCTGTTGAAGACGGGAAGCTGGTCAAAGAAGATCGACGTGGCGAAAGCTTCAAACGGAGAAGAGATCAGCGTAAACCTCATCAGCTCAGAATATGGTCAGGCAGCTAACCAAGTCCATTTATTTCATGGAGAATGATGAAAAGGGAACATACACACCTCACTCACGCTACATTTAGTCTAATAAATACATTGAGATCTTCTCTGCAGTGGGATTGGACGTTCAGCAGAGGTTCAGTGCCTTCTATTCTGGACCAAAGAAGTATGGATCTGAATCCCTCACCACAGGGCAACACAGCAGCATGCAGGGAGAACAGGGTGGAACACAGAGAGCACAGCTCACATCTCAGGAAAAACAGGCTGCACCACTGAAGAGGAACCTCATATTCACCTGCGCCACAGAAACCGGTAGGCTGATTGAATACCCTACAATATCTTAAATTTACCTCCAGTTGTACTAAGATCTACTTGCAGACTATAACAAATATTTTTTTGTATAGGTTGTGGTGGTTGTCACCTTTTCTAACTAAACTTGCGTTGTTGTTTTTTTTCTTCTTTGGAACGATGTTTTCTCACAACCAGATTCAGGGAAAAGACAATGTAACCATTTCTGCAAAAACAAGGACCAGTGTGGCCATGAATGCTGTGAGACGAACCTTCAAAACTGTCTATTCCATCCCCTAAATGTAATCTGGATTCAGTTGTTTAGGGTGTATTTCAATTGTCTTCCCATCTCTCTGTCTCCCAGGTAAAAGTGGAGTGCCGGTGCTTCTGAAAAGGCCTGGGAGTCAGCACTCTAGTTTTTCCTCCCATCTCCACGATTTGAAGACCAGGAGTGACTCCCTGAAAGAGACACCTGTGAAACGCCTCAAGGTGAGAGAACCACTGACTGATGACGGCAATCCTTTCAAATGGAAACCCTTTTGCTTGAATTCAACTGAACCAGAACCTTTTTAAAATGCATGTTTTACCTGAATTTGTGTTTCATCTGCCCATTCCTTGTTCTTTCAGATTAAAATAGGTGGTGGCAATGAGGCTGGGAACATGCAGCAATTCTCTTACACTGTGAAGCCGAAATTACCTGTTGCTCCCAGGTACGTATACCTATCTCATTCACCACACACAGTTACTAACGGAAACCGTGCCTCACATAGACCTCATCTTTTCTTAACTTCTTTTTGAAGGTATGATGGGAGTGAGTATATTGTTTCTGCAAGACCACAGAGTGTGGAATCAGCTGAGGACTTTGCAAGCCCCCATGAGATGGCACGTCTTGAGACCAGTGGCAGTGGTGTGCTTATTGTCTGAATGCTTCCTGAGGGTTTCAACTCCATTCCCCTTCAACACAGCAGTGTGAAGTAATTAAGGAATGATTATTCATGTAGACTTGAGAGTAGTAAAATATTTTTTTCTGCAGAACATAACGGCACACTGGAAGACATATATCAGACAGTGGGAGAACAACCTCCGCCATTTCAACACCCTACAGAGTCACCAAGTAGGTATTCTAAGTTACCACAACCCTTGGCCAGCTAATATTTTTCATTTTGTTGAAACAGTTTTATCCCGTGTTTACACAATGTCTTTAGATTTAGAACAACTTACACACATTATTTCCAGTAGACTTCTAACTTAAAATCCTCTTTGTTTTAAGACTCTACCTTCTCAGTAAAACCCAGTGGTTATAGTGGAGGACCCCTTAGCCACAACATTCCTCAAAGAGTTCAGCAAACCCAGAACAGCGGTTATCATCAGAGCACCCCCCAGAACAGAGGTTATCATCCGAGCACCTCCCAGAACAGCGGTTACCATCAGAGCACCCCCCAAAACAGCGGTAATCATCAGAGCACCCCCCAGAACAGCGGTTATCCTCCGAGCACCCCCCGGAACAGCGGTTATCCTCAGAGCACCCCCCGGAACAGCGGTTACCATCAGAGCACCCCCCGGAACAGCGGTTACCATCAGAGCACCCCCCAGAAAAGCGGTTATCATCAGAGCACCGCCCAGAACAGCGGTTACCATCCGAGCACCCCCCAGAACAGCGGTTACCATCCGAGCACCCCCCAGAACAGCGGTTACCATCAGAGCACCCCCCAAAACAGCGGTAATCATCAGAGCACCCCCCAGAACAGCGGTTATCATCAGAGCACCCCCCAAAACAGCGGTAATCATCAGAGCACCCCCCAGAACAGCGGTTATCATCAGAGCCCCAAGCAGAGCATGTCCTACTCCCCGAGTTCCGTCATAGACTTAACTGATGACAGTGGCTTTCTCTCATCGACCTTTGACCTGGGAGACGAATGGGATAACTGGGATGATTTTGACGATGACAACTTGGTGCAAGCCAGTGAGATGTCTTGCACAACTGTAGTCAACTCTGAGGGGGTGGACCTAGACCAGGACAGGCCCAAAGGTATTCTACCGTGACTGATGAACACTTTGGAACTCGCTGGTGTTCCAATTAGTGTTGCAAGTGCATTATAGCTGATGGAAATAATAGTGAAAAATATTGTTAATTTCAGGTCACTCTGCATTACTTCTGTCCACATGTGTACAACCCAAACCCAATTTTTCAATGTCCTGTACCCCACTCCGGTGAGCTCAGTTTGTAACCAACTTCAACCAGTGTTACTGTATATATAAATGTGTATTTATTTATGTATTCTGATTTATAATAAATAAATACTGTATGTAAATTTTAAAATGTCCTTATTTTTTGTGCTTCAGGTCAACCTCACCAGTTGTCCTTCAGATAGTAAAAGACAACCACTCTCATATCGATCGTCCCAAACTCTGGCCTTCTGCACCTTGGAATCCCTTTGGCAACAAGGCCCCGGTGAGTGATTCCTCATGTTAAAATGCACACGTTTAAATGTACATCAGAAGTTGTGTCCTGAAAGACTCATCCTCTGGCCCCGATTGCAGAGGTCCTTCGTCGAAACCCCAGTGAAAGCACCACCCTTGTTCCAAAAACAGACTGACACAAGCTTGGCTCCACTGGTCGGGCGGTTTGATTTCTTTACAAAGCCAACAACCCTGAACAATGACTCTGTGACTGGCAGAAGGTAGGGAGGTACAACCCACTGCAATTTGATTTGTGCCAACTGAAGCTAGACTTCAAATGTATCATTAATGGCTGTTGAATAAATTATGTTGATTGCATTAACCCTCCCTGTTGCAGGTTTGAAGAGGACAGCTGCAAAGAAGTGGAGACATTCCTTGGGATATTTGATGGATTATTCTAATGTTTTTTAAGGACTGTGTCAGATACAGGGTTTGAAAGACAGGAAGAAGGGGTTTTGAACCCATGCAGATTCAGCATGTGCTGTTCACGGGTTGTAAACACTAGATCGCACAGACCACTGATAGGATGTTTTAACTGTGTTTATGGATGTGTACTTTCCATGGTTGTATTTAATGTCTAGATGTGATTTGTCATGTTGCGTGTCATGTTTATATTCTGTTTTCTTAAATCTTTGTTATTTGAAATGCTGTTTGGCCATTGCCATTATAAGTACAGGTGCATTCCCGCTAAGTGATCAAACAATGTAATATGTCTAGTAATACGTTTAGATGGATACATTAAATATACACTACTTACTGAACTTAAGTAGTATGAGTGTATAACTCGGTGTAACTTCGTGTTACAATGAACCGGGGAAAGTCAACATACGTGTTTGCGTGTCACGTCAAACGTAGTTGTACGTCAGTTTTAGCGCGCAGTTCGTTGGCGGAAAATGAGTTTGAGAAGAACTGTACTGGATTTGTGGTTTTTTTAGTTGCAGTATATAAGACTGTTTTTTGTTATGAAACGATCTCTGAGAGGCTTGCGTTCGTCTTATCAGCACTCGTTCATACAATAAAGGTAAGCTTTTCTAATCAGCTAGCTAGCGTTATAGTATGTTAGTTTTCCGAAGTTGCTGGGTCGTTGCTCAACAAGAAAACGCTAATAGCTAACGTACAGCAATGTTTACAGCCATGCCCACGATAACTACTGGATATTGTGGCTGTATAAGCAGGGAACTTGCTCTTTCAGTAGTTCGAGCGTATATCTTGAATGATTGAGTTTCTCATTGTTCTAGTCTCTTTAGTTGTACACGACATAGTCTTGTAGTGTTTTGAGTTTTTCAATGAATAAAAAAACATCAAATCATATAAAAAATACTCTGAACGAACATTTCTTTAAATTTATCATTAGTAAGCCCAGAGTACGATGTCTAGTCACCTCAGTGTATACAGGTGTATAAAAGGAGATGTATACATCTAGGTTGACGTACACGGGTTAGCACAGAATATACAGCTCTGGAAAAAAAGACCACTGTAAAATTGACTTTCTCTGAATTTACTAGTCATAGATGTGTGTTTAAGTAAAATGAACTTGTTTTATTCTCTAAACTGTTGACATCATTACTCCCAAATAAACATTTTATTTAGAGTTTTTTTTGTAGAAAATAACCGGTCAGAATAACCAAAAAATATGCATTGTTTTCAGACCTCAAATAATGCTGTCTTAACTTAGGAAGAGTTCAGAAATCAATATTTGGTGGGATAACCCAGATTTTTTGTCACAGTTTTAATGAGTCTTGTCATGCTCTCCAACAGTCTTTGTCATTGCTGTTGGGTGTTATTTATGCCACTCCTGGCACAAATTCGCTTGGCTTTGATAGCTTTTGACCATTCATCTTCCTTTAGATCAAATTCCAGAGGTTTTCAAAGGGGTTCATGCCTAGAGATTGGGCTGGTCATGACATGGTCTTGATCGGAGGGTCCTCCATCCACACTTGACCTGGAGCATTGTTCTGCTGGAAAAAACAATTCTCAGAGTTGGGGAACATTGTCAGAGCAGAAGGAAGCAGGTTTTCTTCCAGGATAACATTCTACTTTGCTTGATTCATGAGTCCTTCACAAAAACAAATCTACCCGATTCCTGCCTTGCTGAAATGTCCCGAGATCATCTCCAATCCTCCACCAAATTTACAGTCAAACCTCTCCAAGTCTCTGTCTAACCATTAGACAATAAGTGTTGGGCAAAGCTGAAAATTTGAGTCATCAGAGAAAATGACCTAACTCCATTCCTCTACAGTCCAATCCTTATGGTATTTTGCAAACTTTAGCTTGGCTCTTCTTTGCTTCTCATTGATGAAGGGCTTTTTTCTAGATTTGCACAACTTCTGCCCTGCCCCTGGGGGCCTGTTTCAAACCCCAGCTGCTGTTTGCCATTCTTTTTGTAGGTCACTTGATGTCATCCGGTTGTTGTGTGACATTCAAATGAGTGGTTTTTGCCCTCAGCCAGTCTGTAGCTTTGTCCCCAATGTCTGTTGCTTGACCTTGTTCTCATGAACCACTGTCTTTGAAATTTTCAGGATGGAAGCAACCTGATGCTCACTATTTTCCTTTGCCAGTAAAGCCAGAATTGAATCCTGTTCCTCACTCAAAGCTTTTCACCTCTTGTCATGCTGAATAGTTGATTTTATAAATTAAAATTACCTTTGAGGTATTACTTGCACTGTTTTTGCTATTCAGCTGGTCCTATTGCAAGAGGATAATGATGACCACAGCAGGGGTTTTCATACTTTTACCCGTTAAATTTGGTTTAGGTAATCAACGAATCAGTAACTCATTAAGTAAAATGAGGTGTGCCTGTGTTGGAATTTGACAGTCACTGGAATGGAATGGCTGCCATGAATGTAGAGATGCTGATTTAAAAAAACAAAGTGGTCTCTTAATTTTTTCCCTAAGCTGTATGTCTCCATCAGTAAATTATTTCTGAGTGTAGTAACAATAGCACTAACTGGCAACATTTTCCTCTCCTTGTTTTTCTTTGTTCATTTAGTAATATTCATCTGTCATTCCAGCTAGGTCCACACACCTCTAATCAAATGGATGTAATTCCCCCTGTCTGCAAGAACAATGGAAGGAGAAAAGTATCCAGTGAGTGTGATCCAAAAACAAGCATCAGTTCCATCAAGAGTAATGAAAATGTGTCTTTCACTAGCTGCACTAACTTCTCCCTGTTCTGTACACTACGTTATGGTGTTTCTTCTTGTTCTCCAGAGGATGTGGAGATGGACATTGAGTACCTGTATGAAGCGGTTCCTCAGCTTTCCACAGTGTTCCACATCAGAGACAAAATTGGTGAAGGTGTAACATTTTCCTATTTTAAAAACACGTACTGTTGTGTCTGTTAGCGGGGGCTTTTATCCCGTGTGGCTCACACTTATAGCTGTTGTGTTTGAGATGTTTTCTGAAAACAGGGTTTGGGGGGTTGTTGTTGAGTAATTCGCATAGCAATTATAGAAGAAACCAAGAGAGTATATGACTGATCAATGTCACTAGCCGTAGAGATGAGGTGGTGGCCTGGAACCAAGTGCCATGGTAAAAAAAATATTTATTTGCAAAACGAAAATCCATTCTGTGCTTAGAAATGACCAAAACAAACGTTTATCAGTATATGTTTTTTTGCCTCAAACTCAAGAAGTTTTTCATCATCAGGTACATTCAGTTCAGTGTACCTGGGCGAGGCCCAGATGGCCGATGGGAGAAAGGAGAAGTTTGCCCTGAAACACCTCATCCCTACCAGTCACCCTGTGAGGATCGCAGCAGAGCTCCAGTGTCTCACAGTGGCTGGGTACGATCCACACAACCTGCGTTATTAACGTTTCTATTTTATGTTTGTTTCCTTTACATGACGAAGTGTCAAGCACCCGTTTTGTTTCCATTTGTAATGGTCAGTTTCTTAGCTTTTAATGAAACATTTGAAACAAGTTCTTAGGCGTAGTTGTTTGCAACCGCACAGCGTATAGCGCTAACCAGTGCAACCTTGTGACGTGTAGAGGTTGAAAATGAATGCGCCGTGTTCGCTAAGTTTTGATGCAACGCTGTTCTCAACGTGTGTTTGTTTCTTCTTGAAGCGGGCGAGAAAACGTCATGGGTGTGACCTACTGCTTCAGGCAAGATGACCACTGTGTGATCGTTATGCCTTATATGGAACACCAAACCTTTGTGGTGAGTCAACACTGTAGGTCCAGGATTGGCTGTTTGGATGGGCCTGGGGCGGGGCTCACAGGTCTGCATGCCCGCCCCCATACATGCACTTAGTCACAGAATAAACAAACCGACTTTGGCTCGTACCTGCTGTCGTTTTGGTACCTTGTCTGTGTTGCCGCCTTGTTCTCTGTTTTTCTCTTCTATGCAGCAACAATGTGATTGAAATGTCTCTCTCCACAGGAGGTCATTGGCCTGCTAAGTTTTGAGGATGTGCGTCTGTACATCTACCACCTGTTGAAGGCTCTACGACACATCCACCAGTTTGGCATCATCCACCGTGACATTAAGCCCACTAACTTCCTATACAACCACCTGGAGAAGAGGTGAGGCCGGAATACCCCTCTATCACTCAATGGAGTCTCTTATATATGCATACTGGAGTGCTGGTCAAAGGTTTTTACACACGTACTCATTTGAGTGTATTTCTTTAGTTTTAATATTTTCCACATTGTCGAACAATAGTGAAGACATCAAAACTATGAAATGACACATGGAATCATGTAGCAACCAAGAGTGTTAGACAGATCAAATTACAATCCCTTTTTTAGTAGCCTCTCTTTATGGTGATGACGGCTATGAAGCTACTGTACCTTTCAGTCTGACATTCACATCGATCTTCTGTCTTGAATGGTTGTCATTCCCAAAGTCAAAACTTTTTGCCGGACCGCATAAGCGGCCAAGAAGAGCGAATGTCTGTTACTGACTGACTACCGCTTGTTAAATAGCATTGCGGTTAGAGATGCAGACTCCCGCCAAGGGATCAATGTTGGAGCCTTGTCAGAGTAAAAATTTAAACAAATTAATTCCAGCTGAACTAGACTTGCCACGTTCCTTTTCTAGTTTCCCCAACAGCAGCACTCTCCTCAACAAAGAGAAAAAGCTTTTAGCACATTGCAAAAATACTGTTCTTCCGGTGGTTTGCAGGTTTGCCCTGGTGGACTTCGGTTTGGCCCAGGGCACGGCTGACACCCAGATGGAGCTGCTAAAGGTGGTGAAACAGAAGACCCAGAAGGGTGGGGGTTCTGAGGGGAAACGTGCACCACCACAGCCCACCTCGCTCATCCCACCGCCACGGACACTCTCACACCCAAAACCCTCAGCACCTTCCTCCTCCTCTTCCTCCTCCTCCTCCTCCACCAAACCAACGGCTAAGAGGGTCTTGGCTTCCACAGTAACTTCCACCCGCTGCACTAAAAACACCAAGGTGTCTGCTCTAGGTCTACCTCCTGCGCTGGGTTACTTTTTAATTTGCCGACGTCCTGTGCACCTCAGTTTGTAGAGCACGGCGCATACGACGCCAGGCATGTGGGTTCCGCGTTCACCAGGATGCTCCGAATTAAGAGCCTCTGCTAAATGACTTAATGTAAACAAATAACAATTGGACTGAGATGTCATACTCCTGAGAAATGATAAGCTGAAATACTTCAGGTTTAGGAATCACGCCTGAGAGTCAGGCATGTACACTGTCATAATGTGGTATTTCTGCCGTGTATTTATTACTGTGGAATTTTATGTTGGTGACGTGTAACCCCTTTCTTTGGCCAGGAACTGTCAGGTCTGTGTAGAACAGCTCGGGCTGTTTTTGGAGAGAGGAACCTTAACAGCTGTGCCCCTGCCCCCACCAAAACCATCGACCCGACAATAGAGGTACGAGCCTGCTTTCTTCTGTTCCGTTATAATTGGAACACATTTTACTGGCAACCTAATTACCATTCACCTTTAAAACCCTACATACAAGAGGGACTTTCCGGACCTGGAAGGTGCCCAATGCAGACAGTCACTGGAAACGTTCCTTTGATCGCAACATTACTTCCTGTATTTTGTTCCAGCTGGTGAAACCCTCCAAAACGGAGGATCCTGCCAATCGCAGGTTCATCTCTGCCCACCGGCGCCCCCTACCCGCCAGGGGTCCTATCAACAACAAGAGGACGAACCCCGCGGTCAACCTGGGCCTCACCTGCAGCTGCTACACCACCGACCGCGTCTGTAACATCTGCATGTCTAGAAGACAGCAGGTGGCCCCTCGGGCCGGTACCCCTGGGTTCAGGGCCCCAGAGGTCCTGACCAAGTGTCCCAACCAAGGAACAGGTGAGGGTGACTCCGAAACACCACGTTCCCAGGGGCCCCGCTCGTTGTCGCAATTCAGAACGGTTGGGTTAAATGAGTGAAATCCTGGTTTGACCATGTGTGCATGCTGGCATACATCCTGTTTCCCCTGCAACTGATACACCTGTCGACGCAGAATCACATTTCAGTATAGAATCTGATCACGTTTTGCAGTCAGCTTGTTAACGGCAGTGTCTCTCCGGTCTCCATGCAGCCATCGACGTCTGGTCAGCTGGGGTGATCCTGCTGTCCCTACTGAGTGGCAGGTACCCCTTCTTCAAAGCCAGCGACGACCTCATTGCCCTCACGCAGATCATGACCATCCGAGGCTCCAAAGAAACCATCCAGGCTGCTAGGACGTTTGGTGTGTAGCCATGTCCATAACCTTCAACTCGCTAGTCTGCAGCTAATGACAGGGTGCTTGAATAGGGAGGTCAGAAAGTCAAGCACTGGAATACCTCAAATAAGCACTTTTCAACAACTTGATCCCAAAAAGTACTTGACATTTTCTTAGGGTATTTATAAGGTTTCCTGATCCAATACAATTAGATTAATATGCCATATATACAGTCCTTGTCACCCTATCTCCAGTCAGTCCACTGTAGCCCTCCCACAGGATGAAGACACGAACAACCTGAACTTTGTCTGTTTACCAACTATGTCGAAGCGTGTCTCCCTAGCTCAGCTCAGTTCAGCGAGGGCGTGATCTAGCTCAGGGCTGGTGACCGCCGGCCACCATGTGGATCACTATCAGATTCAACCCTGACCCAGTAGTACTGACCATGTCACTTGACATTTATTCAACCACAGGTAAATCAGTGGTGTGCAGCCGCGAGCTCCCCCGCCAGGACCTGAGGACCCTGTGCGAAACCCTGCGAGGGAGGAGGCCGTCGCCAGACGATGCCGCCACGCCACACGGCTACACGGACAGCCCAGGGTCTGCTGGACCCACCGGGGAGACGTCCGGACGGGGCAGCTCAGAAGACGACCAGGGCCTAGCGGAGGTCGGGGTCCAGGATGAGAGGGGCTGGAACCAGGTGCCCGATGAGGCCTATGACCTGCTGGACAGGCTTCTGGACCTGAACCCGGCTACACGCATCACGGCTACCCAGGCGCTGAAACACCCGCTATTTGCTGGTCTCTGAGGCGGCTCCACTGATTGGTGTGGACTCGGTTTCTCTCCAGGGAGGTTTTCTCTCCAGTCTACCACAACTGCCATAGTCACCATTCCAGGCCAAGGACCGTTGTTTGTCATGCACATTTTGTGTACATAGTCTTGTGACCCTTTTATTTTTTTATTTTCTTGTAATATACAGTGTATAGTACTTGCATTATAGCCTCCTTTTTTTAAATGAAATATTTTATTAAAGCACTCGAGGCATTTGGAAATGCTTGAGTTTCTTAACCGGACATCTTTACTAACCCTCAACATGCTCTAACTCAGGGTTTTCCAGCGTGCCGATTTTACTCCAATATGATCCTAAGTACTTAGCTATGTGACCTGGAATTTTAGGTGCTTTGGCGCCCCTTAGGAAAACGAAGTCAACCAGTCATAACCGCTGGCATTTTTCACTTGGAACTTATAGTTGTGTGGGAAAATCTTTCAACCTAAGTGTGAATATAGGTCAGTGTAGAACGCTTCAGTGGTATTTCACTAAGGCCTATACAGGCCATTTTTTTATATGAACCAAAACAAGGAAATCCAAAAATTGTGATGGCAAATCCCTAAGACAAAATAAACTATAAAAGGTCTCTTTTAGTATAAAAACATACAACAGTTAAATCACATAAGAGAGACCCCCCCCCCCAAATGTCTTCATTAGTTCACCTATCCCCATACAGGACCAATTCATTGACTTTTGACTGCTGTTGTACTTGAGCTGGGAAGAGCACAGCTTCAGGTATTCTATAATGGTAAATGGTCTCACAGTAGATCTCATGTTTTTTAGGATGCAGGGACTCAGGGTTTGTCTTTTGCTTCAATGATCTCTTCAATTCTTGCCAGGACACTCTCGATCATGTCAAATGTATGTAAGGCCGAGTGGAGAACCTACAATGAACGGGGAAAAATACAGAATAGGGCAAAAACTTGAATAGAATTCTTGATTTCACTAAATGATCACATCACACACAAGGAGAATGTGTATTTTTATCCATTCATTTTAATGTCTTACCTGAAGCTGCATCTCTGGCGTCATGTTTGGCATCTTTTCGTTTCCAACTGTCAAGGAGCACACGGACTCCTGGGCCTGGGAGTCTGCAAATTGAAGCAGACCAGGGAGTTACCAAATGTCACCATCACGCGGCCAAAAAAAAGGCTTGAAAGCAGATCACGTAAAGGAGTCCGAGCAGGACGAGCTGGTGTGGGTTGTGTCACACCTTTTGTGTTGGCCAGCTTGCTGTTCTCTTTGGTGTTGCTGAGCTCAGCCTCGTAGTGGGCTTTGGACATGTTCAATCCCATGCGTAGTGGCTTCATGTAGTTGTCCTCTATTTTATACAGCTCACTCCAAATCCCTGTCTGGAGATGTTTAACGTTTTAGCACATGCTTTTCTCAGAGCATCTTGCAGTTAATGACTGGTTCCTATTGTAGTGGACCGCCCCAGGTGGGAATCGAACCCGAATCCCGGGCGTTGCAAGCACCAAGTATCTGAGTAGAAATACTCACACACGGCCACATGCTATTAACCCCATGAAGTCCCGGGCCGTAGTGTAAACTGTGTCGGTCATTCCCGGTGGAAACAAGACCCTTGTGGTCATACACATGCATTCATCCGTTCTATAGGACGAAACACGTCTTGTGTTTATGAGGCGGCAGCTACCTGGTTCTCCCACTCTTTGTCTCTGAGAAGTAGATAGCGCAGCAGGTTCAAAGACTCCATGATCCTGTAAAGCGCAAATGGGTGTGAACGTGTCACAAGATGCTAAACAATAAGCAACACAGCCATGTTCACAGCCAGCCAGACCGGGTTTCCTTCAATTGGTATAGTGACCAATCACATCGGATCTACTTTAGAGCTGATCAGATAGGTCGAATTGCCCAAATCCTTTACAAATGATCAGAACCGGTCTGCCTGTATTCAAAAAGACTAGGCTAAATAAATGATTGTAGTGAATAGAGCATGGTTGGTGGCTGGTGTCGGAGTGCAGCGGACTGACCGGTCCAGGTTCTGTAGAAGGTCCGTCTCAGGACCCTGGGGCAGACACAGCACCTGACGCAGAAGAGGGAGTAGGTGCGCCCCAAGGAACCACTTGTTACCCTTTTCTGGCTGAGGAGAGACACATACATTTCATTAGGCACACGGCACCATTTTAAAAACGAAGAACTTTGCATTCGAAAAGTGTTTGGTTTGTCGGCCGCGTACAACTGGCACAACCCAAGGGAGCCTTACCTTTAAGGCAAGGTCAATCTGGTTTCTGATGTTCTTCACGATGTAGCCCTCTACTCCCGCATGGTGGCTTGTCTTCAGCATGCACCTGAAATACCAAGTTATGACAAGAACCTGACCTTACAGGATGTTGTTGGGACGGGAGTGTCCATGTAGTTTTACCGGGGGTCAACTTACTGGAAGAACTTGTATTTGGCTTCCGTGTCAAATTTATCGATGCTCAACTGCAATACTTTGAGTCCTTTAGTTCTCTGTGAACAGAACATTTCACATGTTCCATAACAAAATTATACATGTTATAAGCACAACCCTTAGATGATGCAGCTACAGTATCATAGCATGAATGTAATATTTACATACCAAATGCTGAACTGGACACATTATCATGACTTTCACCAGGTTCTAAAATGTTAAGGAAGAAAACAGCAAAATTGGAATTCACAGGACCAGATGAGACCGATCATCTACTGATATCAGTTAAATGGCCAAGTGTTTGCCCTGGCATTTTGTACAGGATGTCTTGTTTTACCTGAGGGACACTAAAAAAGTATTTGAGCTCCAGCAGCTGCACTGGGAGGCTGTTGTCCACAACTCTCACCAGAGTCTTCTCATACAGGTCCTGATGACAAAAACAATGTATTTGTTGTAGAAGCTTGTGTGGCATCCCAGCCATCAACAAGAAGGTACACCATAAGATGTACTGCTCGAACTCAAGCCAAAAACAATCAGCTTTAATCCGGATCAGCTTTAACACAGCGTCCATCCTACACTGAGTAAAATTCTAAATATGTGTGAACATACTTGAACAGTTGTGCTTCTGATCACTGGTATTCTTCCAAATCTTAAAACAGAGGATATTTACCAATCCCTTCTGTATTCTGCTTTCTTCCGTTCTGTGAACAAAATATATAATTTGGTTGAGACAACCAAAACGCACATCTTCAGGACATCTTCATTGCCCGAGGGTCACAGTAAAAAAAACTCTGATCCCCTACCAGTGACCCCGAGCCCCCACCCAATGCCGCTAGCTAACAGACAGGAACATAACGGCACCTCGGAACACACAACCTGTTGGCGCTTGTCCCGAATGAGTAACTGCAGTGGATGAACCCACCGGGTTTCGATCGTATCAAATACAAATGAGAAACGACTACTGTGGGCTTGCGGTCATCGACACTGGAGGAGTGGAGAAGAATTGTACGGAAAGGCAAATCCCAGTTACCTACAGTAAGCAGCATGTGTCCATTCAAAAGGTATTTTGGTCGAGTTTCAGTTTCTTTTCTAATCCAGTAAAGTGTTTGTATTGAACTACAAAGTTATTTATGAGGGAACATTTTATTTGTGACTGGTGTAGGGTAGTCAATTCATCAGGAATAACTGTTGGTTTATATAGACCAAAGTATAATGTACTTTGTTCTGAAGACATGAGGTTTCAAAACAATACCAGAAATACTCAATAAGGAAGTGAAATGAATGTACCTGCTCAAGAAGAGGTTGATGTGTTCCATGTTACACTGAAGAACAAACACTGGGCTGTGTGAAGATGAGTGACAGAACCATTGAAATAGAACAGGCTTGGAATACATAACCCTGGCAACTTTGTACTTAAACTATTCATTCTATTAATATCTTTAGGACAATCAACACTTTCAGCACTTACAGTGAGAGCTAACTATTGTATTAATAAATAAATAATTGTAAAATGTGCGCCAAGTGCCATTGTGCTTTCAGAGCATTGTGAACTAAACCAACACTGTTTTTCCTCCTTACCTGAAAACCGTGGGGAAACTATCTATAGCAATGTGATGGACAAACAGCAGGTAGGCCAGGCTGGCTAGAGACTCTTTAGGGTAGCAAACCTCTTCTTCCAGGAACCCGGGGACCTCTTTCCTGTTCAGAAGGCCATGACACAGCAGGTCAGAGAGGGTCTCTCCAATGCCTGTCAAGATGCCCTGTACAACACACACACACACACACACACACACACACACACGCGTCCGTTATTGGTAAGGCAACCACCTATACAGAAATGATCCCTAGTTGTATTATGTATAAATCAAACTTTATGAGAACGGTGTAAAAAGACCTATCCTGTTTCCAGAGCGTTTTTATAACCAGCTCAATTGTTTTATTTATGACACCGAACAGACCTGAAAACAGACAATGATAGGAGCAATCTAAGCAGGCTTATATTACCAGAATCTCTGTGGCAAAGTTTCTGAGGGGAGAGTCTTCTAGGTTTTCAGGATCCTTTAGCTGCACCTCAAGGAGAGGCTCATGGAGACTCTTCATACAGCTAGGAAAACAGGAAAACACTTTGGACACAGTCATAAAACATGTACAAGCACAGACAGCAACGCACAGTACTCCAATGCTCATGTGCAAAACTATGGTAGCATATATGTATTTCATACATAAATGAAAATCACTGTTAACAACGCTAAACGTACAACTTCAGCAGCTCCGCTCTCAGCTCATCCTCTTCGGGCGAGGGCGTCCCATTGGGGAATCCATCCCGTCGGCTCTGCTTGGCCTCCTCCGCAAAGGGCCTGACAAAGTCGAGCAGGGCAGAGCAGCAGCGGCACAGACGGAACACGTCGTCCTCCTCCTGCTCCTTGGTTTGGGGCACTGGCAGCCTGGCCACCTGTCCCAGCAGGCTGGAGAGAGCCATGCCCACGGAGGAGGCCTTACGACCGCCCAGCCGCAACAGCACTGGGGGGCAGGACAGATGGGACGATGAATACAAAAACCGAGGAAGGGGGTGCCCATTCAGACGCTACATCCTGTTCCTCACCTTTCTGTAGTGGCTGCAGCAGGAGGATGACAGTCTCGGCAATGGCATCCTGGTGAGCTTCCTCCACCTGCTCCAGCAAGCCAATAAGGAGCTCTTTGGGACTGCACACCTGACCAATTACAGAGACCAATTCTGGGGTCATTCTCAGGGTGGCTTTTTGTACGTCAAAAACAACAGTAAAACAGGGAGGTGTCTAGGCTAGCAAACAATTGCCTCAATCAAAATAACAATATCAGACAAATAGGTATAGAGTGTTTACCTACCTCCAGTAGGTGATTGAGGATGGCGAGGCAGTGAGGAACATTCTTATCCGCCTCCTTTAAGAGAACTTTAACTAGAGGTCCCAAAAGGTTCCACCCCATACATCTCACTATGTTCTAGTTAAAAAAAAATCATGAGTAGTAAAGAAACTGGACTGTGCGATATAATAACTAACACATACAATAATTCATGTTTTCAGCTCACCTTATTTTCCTCATCTACGACAACACTCAGAACATGAGCACACTCTCCTTCCTCTATACAGGTACGTCCAGCGATCTGGAACAAATCATAATCCTCAGTCGTGTAGTTGTCATCCCGGATGGCTTGCTGTTTATGACAAAGGGGTAGAGCGAGAGGGATAGAAAAATAAGGAGACATGAAAACGGACTAGGGTTAGTCTTTACCATTAAACCTCGTCCCTCAAGCTATTGTGCACAGCATTTAATATGGAGAGGACGCAGTGTGCCATCATCTAGCAATTTGCACAACGCTCTAATGAATAAATTCCCTGAGGGGGCATTTATGACTTACACATCTCTGGACGACATCGCTAAGTTGTTCTAGAGCCATCCCTGCGGTCTCGAAGGTACTCCTACAAAGGGGAACCTTTACCAGTCCCTCCTGTGAGTGAAACATTATTGTTTGTTAATAAGAGTTATTTAACAACATGTTCGCATGTGAATCAAAATTATGAATTATTCGTAGAACTAAGGAATGGTGACTCAAGGCTAAATAATCTTGAATCTCTAGCTAATTTGAGGGAGCGACCAGACGACCGAGCTTTGTTTTGGCTTTGGTAGCACAAACAATTGATGCTATATCACGAGTTTCTCTTGGTGTTACTCCATGATTAGTAATTTTACCTAAAATGGATTTTGTTCGTTATTCTAACTTAATCACCTAGCTAATTTAGCCTACAATCAATGTTTACAATGCACAAGATTGGGACATTAGCAAGGAAGGAAGGAATGCATTAAATTCACATAATTGTTGTGGAAGCCTTAGGGCGAAAAGTCATCAAAACTAGCGAAACCGACCCCCAATTAAATCGTTTGATAAAGCTGCGTAGCTTTATATTTAAGACAAAAAAAATGAAATAGAAGGTAAAATTATTAATCTGTTTAATTTACTGAGGGAATTACTACTTACATGTTAAATACCGGAGGTTGTCGCGTGGGTTTCGGAAGTGTTTGGACTGCGTTGACCCTGAGTATTTGCCGTAGATTTCATACGTCACAAGTCAAAGTTGAAATTACTCCAAAACAGTGGTTCAGCATGGAGTCTCGAAAAAGAGTTGCTCGTTCTTCAAAATCAAGCAAAAAGGGTTTGTTTAATAAAAACCGTAATTAAACATTCTTCCGTAATATTATTAGGTCTCCGTGGGTCCCCAAAAAGCGATTAAAACGGAGTTATCTTTATTCCGTCATGGTGTTTATGTATACTGGCAGTTAACTAACTTACATAGCTAGCAATTACTGCTAGGTTCGTTCGCAACTGCTGTACGGCGAGATGTGTCCTAAGTGGTCGGATATTTTCTAGTCGACAACCAGGGCTCGGTTATGTAAATGTGTTTATTTCCCGTCAGCAATGGTGGTCCCATTCAAATTAATCATAATTCAGTTTCTAGACGTTTAGTGAAAAACAGATTCTGAAGTTTCTTGATAATATATACCTGTAGTGTTGCTCAACTTAAGATGTTATCAGGTAGATATTCGATTACTAATAAGGATACAATTCTGCTCTTGGTAACGAACCTACGTAGCTACAAGTATTTTTTTTAAATATACCTAGCTATCTACCTCTATAATCAATTACATCTAACCTCCGTACAGTTTTGTCATCAACACTGACAATTTTACCCTCCAACAGATGGGAAAAGTGTCAAAGCACAGACCGCTGCGGAGGTAGCAAGAAGGTATTTTGATCTGGAGGTGGACAATATTGGGATGAATGTGATGAACAATCATGCAGTTGTTGCAATAATTTTTCGCCCACGTGTGACTGGTGCTGAAGCGTGTTTACAATTGTCTGTTAGGACAGAGGCCACGAGGGAGATCCTGAGGAAGAGGGTGGAGCTGGAGAAGAGGGCCGTGCAAGTGGTGGAACGTCTCCTGGACGACAGTGTTGACGAAGACCTGCTGGTTGAATGTGTGAGTACTGCAGACACACTGTCTCAATAGCCAGTCTAACTGCGGCTGGTTCCCGATCACTGAACGTTTTTTGTACTTATAAAGAACAGCAGGGGGATATTCTTTCTTTTTTGTTTGTGTTTTGTGGAAAATGTGGTGATTAGAATCATTAATGCTTGGAGATTTGGAGCGTTTCCACTTTTGTGCATTGGCAGTGTCCCATAGACCTCATGGAAAGATGTAGCGTCACTGTGTACAGATGTCCGATGATGAGGTGGCAGATCCTTCTAACTCCAGGTAGTGTGGAGTGTCTGTCGTGTTCACCTTTTTTAATTCGTTGCCATGATTTGCAGGCAAGGATGATCACTCCGACGCATTATAAAGACGTAGTTGAGGAGAGGTCTATCGTGAAGCTCTGCGGTTATCCCATCTGTTCAAACAGACTGGGCAAGGTAACATTTACTTTACCTTAAAAAAAAGCCTCTGTTTATTTGCTTTCCTTAGAGTTTATTGGGTTTTGTGAAAACTAACGTATTCTGGTAATTGGTTTCATAGGTGCCCACTCAACAGTTTAAAATTTCCACCAAAACAAATAAAGTCTATGACATCACAGAACGCAAGGTAAGTGCAACAGCATTTTGATTAGCGCTGTGGAACAATGTGACTGCTATGTCTGAAACTGTGACTGCTATGTCTGAAACAACGTGACTGCTATGTCTGAAACAACGTGACTGCTATGTCTGAAACAATGTGACTGCTATGTCTGAAACAATGCGACTGCTATGTCTGAAACAATGCGACTGCTATGTCTGAAACAATGCGACTGCTATGTCTGAAACGACGCGACTGCTACGTCTGAAACGACGTGACTGCTACGTCTGAAACGACGTGACTGCTACGTCTGAAACGACCTGACTGCTACGTCTGAAACGACCTGACTGCTACGTCTGAAACGACCTGACTGCTACGTCTGAAACGACGTGACTGCTACGTCTGAAACGACGTGACTGCTACGTCTCAAACGACGTGACTGCTACGTCTGAAACGACGTGACTGCTACGTCTGAAACGACGTGACTGCTACGTCTGAAACGACGTGACTGCTACGTCTGAAACGACCTGACTGCTACGTCTGAAACGACCTGACTGCTACGTCTGAAACGACCTGACTGCTACGTCTGAAACGACGTGACTGCTACGTCTGAAACGACGTGACTGCTACGTCTGAAACGACGTGACTGCTATGTCTGACACAACATCCTTTCTCTCTGTGGCCCAGTGCTTCTGCAGTAACTACTGCTACAAAGCCTCCAAGTCGTTTGAGCTCCAGATACCAATGAGCCCTCTATGGTTGAGACAGCAGGACAGGTAGTTACGTGCCATTATAACTCGCATTTGCTGATAGCTGATTTGATGTATAAGGGGCTGCTTTTTTTCTTAAAAAAACAACAAAACAACGGTTGACATTTGGAATTGAGAAATCTTTTGGTTCCACAAACGTCAGACTTGATTTTACTTACAAGGCTGTTCTTAAATATTGCAACGGCAATAATAAAGTGGTAACCAATTATTTCCTTAGAATTTCTGTTCATTGTCGGGGGAATTATTAAGTTCTTGGGTGTCTGTATTAGTTCTAAGGTATGCAACAATTGTAAAAAAAAATTCAAAGGTCCCGATATCTCCTAAATGTTGAAAATATTTCCTAATTTCAATTGCAGCCTCCCAGAAATACAGCTAATGAAACAAGGCGATGGGTATGTACATTTATTCATTAAACACGGTCGTTCAGAATGGATTAATTGAGCTGTCATATGGTTTATGTGGATAGATTATCAATTCCATGAATGGCACATTAATTAAATAATTCCCAGACTGTATCCATCAAATACTGTCATAGATGAATTGATTGAATCCTCTTGGTTCTAGCGGCAGCAGTGGGGAGGAGTTGAAGCTTGCTGAGAGGCGTCTTCAAGAAGAGGATGTGGAGAACCCCTTCCCCCTTGGTCCGGTAGCCTCCGAGGACCCACCGGGCACCAGGCCCTCCCCTAGTGCCACACACAGTGACGACAGTGAAACGGAACAGGACTTCGTCTCCAGCGTGGTCTCCCAGCGACAGAGACCCAGGGTGCACTGGGGCGACACCGACAAGGTGGAAGCGAGAGAACCAGGTGAGGGTGAGGAGAGGGAGAGGCGTCCCGCACGGAGGGACACAAAGGAGGAGGACGGAGAGGGGCACGATACAGCAGAATCGCAGACAGAGAGGAGCGATCACGTAGGAGAGAGAGGTTCGCCAGAGGGCCAGTCTGCGGAGGAGGTCGTGGAGCTGCTGAACCTTGTACAGGATAGAGACACAGACGCCGCCGCACAAAGCAGTGTACCAGACCCGGGTCCCACCCCCAGCCTGGAGGGGGACCCCGGACTGCCCGCCCAGCCTGGCCTCAGCATCACCCAGGTAGGCATGAGCAGGAGGGGAGCCCAGGGCCTCCGGGGGCTTCTGACGGGCCTGGAGGCACCACAGAAGCCTGTATCTGTCCGGTTAAAACTTCTGGAAGACGTAAGGAGGACCTTTAAAGAATGGCGTACTGACGACACTTTGGAGTTCCTATATGGCCCGGACTACTTTAGTAAAGTGCCTACGGAAACAAGGAGCAGTGTGGAGGAGCAGGAGGAGCTAGATGAAGATGACCTGCAAGACATTGTAGGAGGTGGAGGCATGTTCCCAGGATGTCCTGGGAGGCCCTCCGCTCCGGCACCTGATTATGAGACCCTATGCAGAGAGACAGAGGAGCTGGACCTAAGAGTCAGGGAGTTCTACAAAGGGACTTTTATTTTACCTGAAGAAGCCCAGCAGCTGGAAGAGAAACAGGCCAGAGACTTAGAGGTGAGTGTATGTACAGGCAGTGTCCAGGTGGGGGCGCTGCGTAGAAGCTTTGGAGAGATATGTCACAATGACAGTCTCTATTCAGACATTTCAGTAAATCAATTAAATTAACTTAAATAATGTAGATATAGATATAATGTAATGTACATATTTGATACCCTGACCTTGTTCCATCCCCCGTCTCTCATCCCCCATCTCTCATCCCCCGTCTCTCATCCCCGTCTCTCAACCCCGTCTCTCCGGTCTCTTAGGGCCAGGACAGAAAGGTCCCTTCATTCCCGCTCATTGACTCCCATGCCCAGCCGCTCATCCAGAAACGCATTGCAGTGGAGAAGATCAGTAGGAGGTGGGTGTGTTCTTAAAACACCACAAACAACTGGTTTTCCACAGCAAATATGTGATCGCAGATGCTCTGCCGATATTGATGGAAATAAAAGAAAGGACTGGATTGGTCTCGTAGCTTGGTTAAGGTTTAGCTTATCACAAGGTTAAACCGTGTGTGTGTGTGTGTGTGTGTGTGTGTGTGTGTGTGTGTGTGTGTGTGTGT
>JACXGJ010000501.1:96052-121992 GCA_016801105.1 Esox niger | reverse complement strand
TCCACCAGCTAAGGGTCTGGGACGCTGCCGTGCTCCACCAGCTAAGGGTCTGGGACGCTGCCGTGCTCCACCAGCTAAGGGTCTGGGACGCTGCCGTGCTCCACCAGCTAAGGGTCTGGGACGCTGCCGTGCTCCACCAGCTAAGGGTCTGGGACGCTGCCGTGCTCCACCAGCTAAGGGTCTGGGACGCTGCCGTGCTTCAGCATCTTAGAGGTGATGCCGGAACCCTCCTTGGCACTCGGCGCCAGCTGCCCGCATAGCTCCCCCCAAACAAATGTTTGGGGAGGCCTCCGGGCGAAGGGCCGGTACGGCCATCTGGCAGCCCCCTGGAGGTAAGCTATGGCCCTCACAATGAGTGGAGCCAAGTCGTTGAGGCACCTCTCCTGGTCCTCTAGTCCCCTCCTTAGATCCGCTGGGTCCAATAGATTTGGTGAGTTCTTCTGTACCTCTGCCTGATCTGACCTGCCTGTGTAGCTATTACCTGCCCTAAACCCTGCCCTACATTTTAGGATTCTGGATTTGCATTGTTAGAAACATAGCGCTCTGTGCTTGGATCCTCTGCCCTGTCTGTGTATTCCTGACACATACAATGTTGACCAGGACAAACGCATTACAGTGCAAGATAACACAAAGTTACACATAGTAGTTATAATCCTCACAAAATGCACCACACATACATTTAACATGAAATTAATAAAACATATGTGGTGACACTAAAAATACATACACAAAACTGGACATGTAGGTGTTCACCATATGAATATATACTGTTTGTATACTGTATATACAGATGCAGGTGCTTAGCAAGTACAGTGATCAGAGAGCAGCTCAGAAAACAGTTTTTTTAAGCAATAAGGAGTGATAAGTGTTACAAGTTTTGTGATCAAGTTTTGTCATTCCAGTCATCAACTGCAGACAACTGATAAATAATGATTGACAAAGGAATTTAGCAATCACTACTGGATCATATCTGTTGAGGGTACAGATATAGAGGAGCAAGCTGAGGTTGGAATTTACAAAGAGACTCTAGATGAGCTGGTACCAATGAGTCTGGAGTTGTGTATGCAGAGATGGCCAGTTTAGCCGAGCATGAAGAGCACAGTGGTGATTGCTGTAGAGGGGCCCATGACAAGGCTTATGGTGTTGTGATTAGCTACTGTATATCTAAATTACTGACGTGAATATCATTGGTAACCCTGTAAATTGCGTCACCAAAGCCTAGGACTGGTAGGACAGTATGTTTTGCAGCGTGGGTGAAGGATGTTTTGCTGCAAAATATGAAATCTATTCTTGATCTGATTTTAGAGTGGCGGTATATAGGTAGGTCTGGGCAAATAGTGGTCTAAATGAATAACAACATACTTGTATCAACATACTCTAACTCAGATCTGTTCAGTGTGAGAATGTTTGTAGGGTGGGTAGGAACAGGTAATTTCCTACTAAGAGAAGGCATTTAGCTTTACTAGAATTGAGGAGTAATTGGTGATTAAGAAGAAGTGTCTTGTATGCTATTAAAGCTGTGTTGAAGGAAAGTGTGCACTGTGTTCAACGAAGGTCCAGATCCCCAAAAAGTTTAATGAGAGGATCACAGGCAGCAAGAGCAACGATGTTAATGTATGCAGAGAATAAGGTTGGCACGAGAATCAAACCCTGAGGAGCATCCACTGACACAACCAGTGGTCTAGATAGTAGACCCTCATATTTGATTCACTGTACAGATTAGGGGCGATGTGCTCACAGAGTAACTATGGCAAAGCTAGGAGCTAATGATGGTTTATAACAGTGAGCAATAATGAGATTCTTGTATCTGAAGAACTGTTAGGGCATAGATCTCGATAGACTAACAGAGTGCAATGATTTACAACAAATAGCTAACCCACCACACTTGTAGGATATGACTGACTGAAAATGTTATAGCCAGGAATGGAGATCTGAGTAATTAGTAGATTTCATAAGCTAAAATTTTGAAATGGCAAACACATCAGGTCTAGATGCAAGTACTAATGTTGTAAACAAGACAAAGTTCGGTAGAAGGGTTCAAATACTGAGACGCAAATATTTTTGTTTGCAGAAATCATCAGATGAAATCTCCTTAGTGTTCTCTAAGACAGGAGTAGAAAAAAGATAACAACAAAAGGCTTTATGAGCTGGCTGCCCAACACATGGGGTTGGATTAGCAGTAGGGTTAGATGAAGGCGCATGATAGGACTGATTCATCAGCATACAGCCAGACATAGAGGTACCATAATAAAGGTCCCATATCAGCATACCTAGAATGTTGGTAATGATAAGAGAGATTGTCCCTGGATTCAAGGATAAGAACAAATATAGTTCCTGAGCAAGATGGGGTAAGAACATGAGCCTGGTCTGCAATTTATGCAAAAATTACATGACTTGGACTAAAGATGAGAGAAATTAATAAGTCATTATGAGAAATGCAAAAGACAGAGACCAAGCCATCTGTGGCCTGTACTACGGAGGGAGTTAAAGCTATTCAGATTTAACTCGGGGTAAGGAAAGTCAGGGTTGACAAACTCTGATAGCCTAGTTGTTAAACGTTACTACACCAGTGATTACGGTGTGTGTCAGTTGATTCGGTGTTAACATAATGGGAGTTTGTGCACGCTTACTTAAAAGGGATGTGTTCGGCAACACCGGCTGAGTTTTTGCATAATGGCTTGTGCTCCGTATTTGTTCCCAGAAGAATGCAACTTGATAATGTCAGGATCAGATAATAGAACAGTAGATGGGCTGATGAGCCCCTATGAATCAGAATGCAACAATTTGACTGCCATCTTATCTGGGACCTGTTCTAAACAATCTACAATACAAACACACGGTAGAAGTGGCATTTCAGTTCTTATAACAGTTACATTCACTTAATAATATACAAATTGCATAGCATAATGCATAAAATGTACTTTTCATGTTAATAACTAACAAATCCATTTGGAATTGTTTTCAATAATTCATTAATTTAAGAGTACAAATTGGCTATGGTCTACTGTAGGAAGATGCAGTGCAAAGCTATTTCTTCATTTCCAAAGATAACAATTAACTGTGATTTACAATAATAATACATGTATGTGTTTGTATATACATACATGAAAACATACATAAATATTGTAATTCCATTTAACTGTAGAAACAGTACGCTAAACCGAGAAAACTAGCTCACTGAATTTGGAATGCTAACAGTAGCATAGTAATCAGAGGACAGTAATAAGAGTTAACAATGTCACTTTTTTGTGGACAAAGGCTACACAACAGCGCCATTGGCATAAAACATACAGTAATTACGTTTTTTTACAAAAAACGTGTCATTTCACATATGTTATGTGCATGATTATGATTACCTTTGCAATAAAATGAAAATCTTTTTTTTTTTTTTATCATACCATGTGATTTTCTGGATTTTTGTTTTAGATTCTGTCTCTCACAGTTGAAGTGTACCTATGGTAAAAATGACAGACCTCTACATCCTTTATAAGTAGGAAAACCTGCAAAATCAGCAGTGCATCAAATACTTGTTCTCCCCACTGTATCTTGCGTTCATTATGCTGCTTTCAGAATTACTAATCATCAGGTCTTCATAGATGACGGTAAAAAAAGCAAGCGGTTCTCAATATCACAGCACGTTGTCTGTACAAGCTAGCGTAAAACACCCAAAGATTACGTCCTTTGTGGATTTTGGATTTGTTCCAGATAGACAAAAGCTTTGCTGGTTATAAAATGTACTATTTACATTATAGTAAGCATGAAATATAACTGTTGACGGTTATACAGAAATGCGACAATTTCTGGTGGATTTTCAGAGTATGCATCCGTCCATGCTTTTTGGGTCAGGATAGAAAAGAATGTAGCTGGCTACATACAACATTCAGTAGCTTTGTTTTAGTAAAAACTTAAACTGTTTATGGTTATATTGTGACTGTTTCTGGTGGATATTCGAGGTACCCATCTGTGCATGCTTTTGGGGGTAATTTTCTCATGTTTTCACTTGACGAGAGAGTCAGTTATCGTCACCTATCAATGTAATTCACGAATGAAAGAAAAACAAATGTTTTTGTGCCATGAAATGAAATAGCTTTGGCAGAGAAAAGTTAATCTTCAGTTTCGATAGCATTTGCTCAATTCTTATGACTATTCATATGAAGTTACTTTATACTAGTCAGCCGTTTACTGGCTAATAAGCTATTAAAACAGCCAATGACATAAGCTATAGTTCTTATATGCTATTTGTGTCAGGGACGGGGGTGAGGACCCAAGCGCGGATTGGAAGGGCAGAGGGGGAGTGGCAGGTAGCGGGTGTGTGACTGGCTGTTCACCCCAGTCCTAATTTTCCTGTGGTCCACAATCAGTTTCTTCGTCTTATGGCTTCTACAAGTTTACAACATAGAGAATATAACACATTCTGTGTCGCAAGGGCTGAACAGAGGCAGATTTGGTTACGGTTAGGAGGTGGGGTTAGACAGTGACCCTATTTTGTAGCATTCCATACAGCTAGAAGGTGTGCCTTGTGGCCTATACATCTACTAGGCAGGCCAGTGACCATCTCTGGTAGGGTTAGAATTGAGGAACAGATGTTTGTCCTGGCACCACACTGTCAGGTGCTCCCTATATATTGTTAAGGGTTTAGTTACAGCTTAAAACTCAATGGTTTAACTGACCATCTACCGTGTCCAACAGCAACACCCTAACAAATTGTCAATCTATTTAACTTTAATAGCGCTCAACCTGTATGTCCAATTTTCAAGTCCTATATGGCATTCAACCATAATTACTAAATTACTAAAATGTATTAAAAAAACATAAATTCAGATGGGTTAGGGTTAGGATCTGATGTCAGATGTCACTCAGAAACAAGACGGGTATACAGCACGTCACATATTGTAGGAGGGCTTGCGGATTGTTCTAAAAAATGGTGGGGAGAGTTAATTGGGAAGAATGACGGAAAAGGAGAAGGAAAGAAAGAGATTTGCACATAGAATGAGATAAGGAGAGGGAAAAAGAGTGGGAGGGGTTGTCCAAACTGTTTTCACAATTACCTCAAAATACTGTACGCCACTGGATTTGAAGACAGAGGTGTGTGAATCGTGAACAATGTGTTATTTTTGAACAAATCTTTTCAGGGAGTTGAGTTTACTGAATCACTGCTCTAAACAAGGAAGGAAATCACCCAAAATAATTGTGAAAGCAAATATGAATACTTCCTCTTCATATTCAATTACATTTTCAAAGCAATTCAGCTCAGATTACATTCATGATGAGACATTTAACTATCATCTATAAATGATTAGAAGCACGTTTTAAATGTCTGTCATTTAAGCACACTTAATGAGAATAAAACATTCTCATTCATAAACATAATTATCTATTTACTCTCAATGAACATTTTCAATATAGTCAAACATAATTATTGGTATGTGTGGGGATTGCCTGAGATGTACTGTATGTGCAGCCAGTAGAAGAACAAAAAGACAAAATAAGTGACGGCGATGACGGAGCGCTAATAGGATCACCTTTGCAAAAATCTATTCTAATTTTGTCCTATTCAAAATTTGCTGCAGTAAACCTATCAGTCAACCTGGAGGATCAATATCTGATCCCCATTGTCAGTTCAGGTCCAAGCACTCAACTGTAAGTGTGGAAGAGTCATAAAGTGAGGACGACACAGCAGATGCTAATGATGCTAGGTCTACTTCAGCTCCAGCCACAATAGTAGCTTCCATCATAGCCTTTACCACAAAATACAGACGCAATATAAACCACAGTTACAACTACAAATTCATTTTGTTAAAAAACATGTGGTCTTTCTCCATCCTTGGAGTTAGGAGAACTCTGCCACACACCTCTGTTCCAAGACGATAAGCGGAAACTAGAGCGTGTTTGGAGGAAAACATAAAGAATGTTTTGAGCTGTATGCATCACCACCGATTGCTGGACATCAAACACCAATCTCAGTTACGTCTGTCACGTGTAAATTTTTGGTGGATTTCACCCTTCCAATTAGAGACATACAGCACAAAATCTGAGCAGCAACGCAACACATCAGAGTCGATGCCCAACTCTGTAAAACTGGTGAGAGTAATAAGGAATCATCCCAGCAACATTGTTGCAGCAGTAAGTTTTGCAAGCTGAAGGCATGTACCCTATTCTTCACACACTGTTCACCTTCTGACTAAGGAAGCCCTCAGACCACTCAAGCCCACGTTTGACATAGGAAGTCCATTGGTGTGCCGTTAAACAAAAGTACACTTGGCTCATATAGACTGGTTGCCAGTCAGCTACAGATGGGAAATTCCAAAGCTGCGTGCAAAGCAAGATGTTCCCACACGTTGGAATTGCTGTGACATGAAGGATGCAATCATCACTACTCTGGCATTGGCCAATACCACATTGGAAACCTTGGCAACTGACAAATAAATATCATCACTGAGACATTTGTTGTGCTCAGTCCATTTCAGGATACAATGGTTAACACAGAGCAGTAGGGAGAACATGCCCCCAAAATAATTAACGGTTTGAGCCAACAGCAGACCAACAGAGAGGATAAACACTTTGACACATGCACCACTGGGACTGTGCAAACAATAAACTCCATCAGCTAAAACACCAACACTGAGATGCGCTTATATATGGAGGAACCACTGCTGCCCAGAGAACCTGACCCACTTGACTGGTGGAGAATCCGCACATTTCAGAATATAGTATATCTTGTGGCAACTTCATTTCCCTCTTAGAGAATCTTTTTTAAGATGTGACAGATCACCACAGAAAGACGAAACACAACAAAGTAGGCCAGCTGGCGTTTCTTAATGTTAAACTGCCTTTAAAGTGAGCTGTCTTTAAGGTCAAACATAGGCCGCAAGGAGCATAAAATGTAGGGAGGTGTGTATGCTTCTTAAGAAAGCCAACAAGCATGGTGCGAATGACACAGAAATGTCTTTATTGCTGTTGTTCATTGTGGCTCAAGATGTGAAAAGATGTGCATGATGACCTAGAAAACTTCTTTATTTCTGTTGTTAAATGCAACCTACTACATTGGCCTGTGCTATTATTTTCTCTGGACTGTATATTTTGGTTATTGTCGGAAACAATAAACAATGTTAATACTTGTTACTTTATACAAATATAGATATGGATTTTTTCTTTAAATAACAAGATTCAAATATATTTTATGATTTTTCACTATGTAAAGAGAGGTGACCCAATTATGGTTTGTAACTGATACTATTTCCAATTTAAACAATTAAATATGCGAGAGAAATTTGAAAATATCTGAAAGATATTTTTTTTACAGAATTACAAAGCGCTAGGCAATATCAAGGCAAATCATTTTTGCTAAATGTGACATCAATTTTATATTAGTTCAGTTGGTTACTTCGAACTTATTGTGAATTTAAATTATATTGTTTAATACCTTTTCTGCTTTATGTTTTTAAAGACCTATTTTTCTGTTTGGAAAGAAATTATGTGTAATAAGGCTTTTGCTTATTACACATTTCAAAGTTAAACAAGGTAAAAAAATGAATTCGCTCTATGACATGATAACAAACAGAAAATGATACGCTTAGTTTTCATTGCATACTAAATCGGATGTTATCCCATGAAATTCCCAATTTGGTGTCCTTTCCAAGCAAAACAGAATGCATCTGTCTTAAATTATCATTTATTCCCCTTATGTTCCCTAGTCATGTTAAAAAAGTCCACCATATTGGGAATGCCGCGCCATTTATAACGCTATGGTTCGAGGTTTCTGAAGGGACACTGTTTTCATTTTGTGTTTGTAAACTAGAATCCTGTCTCCAAAAAATGTGGGACATTGAGTGAAATGTTAAGAAAAACAGAATGTAATGAATGCAAATCATTTACACCCTGCATTCAATAAAAACTGAGAAATCTTATTGTTTCTTGAAAAATATATGCCCTCATTGAATTTGATGCCAGCAACACATAAAAAAAAAACAGGGACAGGCAACAAAAGACTGGAAAAGTTGTGTAATGCTATAAAATCTGGTGGAACATCTCACAACAAATTAGGTCAATTGGCAAATGGTCAGTAACATGATTGGGTATAAAAAAGTATCCCAGAGAGAAGTCTTTCAGAAGTAAAGATGGAGAGGGGTTCACCATTCTGTGAAAGACTGCATGGGAAAATAATGCAACTGCAGGTCAGTTTGGGGATTTCATCATCTACGGTACATAATATAATTAAAAGATTCAGTGAATCTGGAGAAATCTCTGCCCGCATAGGACATGGCCGAAAACCAATATTGGATGGCCATGATCTTTGGGCCATCAGATGGCACTGCACAAAAACCGACACGATTCTGTAATGGACTTCACTGCATGGGCTCAGGAACCCATCCAAAAACCATTGTCAATACACACAGTATGTTGCTGCATCCACAAATGCAAGTTAAAACTAGCATGCAAAGTAGAAATCATAAAAAAAGATCAAGAAATGCTACCTCCTTCTCTGGGCCTGTGCTCATGTAAGATGGTTTGAGTTGAAGTGGAAAACAGTCCTGTGGTCTAACAAATCACAATGTGACATTATTTTTGGGAATCATGGATGCCAAGTACTCAGGACTAAAGAGGAGAGGTACCATCCGGCTTGTTATGAACACACGGTTCAAAAACCAGCATCTGTGATGGTTTGGGGGGAATTAGTACACATGGCATGGGTGACTTGAACATATGTGACGGCACCATCAATGCTGAACAATATATACAGGTTTTAGAGCAACATATGCTGCTATCCAGACAACGTCTTTTTCAGGCAAAACCATGCTTATTTCAGTAAGACAATGCCAAACCCCATTCTGCACTTATTACGAAAGCATCTCTCTGCAGTAAAAGAGTCTGGGTGCTAAACTGGCCTGCCTGCAGTACAGACCTGTCACCGTTGAAAACATTTGGTGCATTATGAAACGTATAATACGATTACATTTTACCAACCATTTTACAGTGTCTGTATGCTTCGGACAAGGCTTAATGAAGAGCTGCTGTGATGAAATATGAAGCCGCATCAGTGTGAAGCATTCATTTTTTCTCATTGGTATTGCTGTAAACATTGTGACCAAACTGAGATGAGCATACTCTGTCCTTAATTAGACCCTATTCCCTATGTACTGCACTCGGCTGCGTTTTGGGAGGCAGAACAAGTATGTTTCTCATCAAGTGCGATTTACTCTGCTCATGTGGTGTGTTGCGGTGCAAGGAAACGTTGCATTCTCTAAAGGCGCCAAATTAAAGAACGCTCATTGGAAGATGTTTGTGGTATTGATGGAAAAACATGGACGTTTGGAAAGCTTGGAAAAGGAAGGTATACTACAGTGGGGCAAAAAAAGTATTTAGTCAGCCACCAATTGTGCAAGTTCTCCCACTTAAAAAGATGAGAGAGGCCTGTAATTTGCATCATAGGTACACTTCAACTATGAGAGACAAAATGAGATTTTTTTTCCAGAGAATCATATTGTAGGATTTTTTATGAATTTATTGGTAAATTCCTCAGTAAAATAAGTACTTGGTCACCTACAAACAAGCAAGATTTCTGGCTGTCACAGACCTGTAACTTCTTCTTTAAGAGGCTCCTCTGTCCTCCACTCATTACCTGTATTAATGGCACCTGTTTGAACTTGTTATCAGTATAAAAGACACCTGTCCACAACCTCAAACAGTCACACTCCAAACTCCACTATGGCCAATACCAAAGAGCTGTCAAAGGACACCAGAAACAGTATATAGTGAATGACCTGCAGAGAGCTGGGACCAAAGTAACAAAGGCTACCATCAGTAACAAACTACGCCGCCAGGGACTCAAATCTTGCATTGCCAGACGTGTCCCCCTGCTTAAGCCAGTACATGTCCAGGCCCCTCTGAGGTTTGCTAGAGAACATTAGGATGATCCAGAAGAGGATTGGAAGAATGTCATATGGTCAGATGAAACCAAAATAGAACATTTGGTAAAAACTCAACTTGTCGTGTTTGGAGGAGAAAGAATGCTGAGTTGCATCCAAAGAACACCATACCTACTGTGAAGCATGGGGGTGGAAACATCATGCTTTGGGGCTGTTTTTCTGCAAAAGGACCAGGACGACTGATCCGTGTAAAGGAAAGAATGAATGGGGCCATGTATCGTGAGATTTTGAGTGAAAACCTCCTTCCATCAGCAAAGGCATTGAAGTTGAAACGTGGCTGGGTCTTTCAGCATGACAATGATCCCAAACACCGTCCGGGCAACGAAGGAGTGGCTTCGTAAGAAGCATTTCAAGGTTTTGGAGTGGCCTAGCCAGTCACCAGATCACAACCCCATAGAAAATCTTTGGTGGGAGTTGAAAGTCCGTGTTGCCCAGCGACAGCCCCAAAACATCACTGCTCTAGAGGAGATCTACATGGAGGAATGGGCCAAAATACCAGCAACAGTGTGTGAAAACCTTGTGAAGACTTACAGAAAACTTTTGACCTCTGTCATTGCCAACAAAGGGTATATAACAAAGTATTGAGATTAACTTTTGTTATTCACCAAATACTTATTTTCCACCATCATTTACCAATAAATTCATAAAAAATCCTACAATGTAATATTTTCTGGATTTTCTTTTCTCATTTTGTTTCTTATAGTTGAAGTGTGCCTATGATGAAAATTACAGGCCTCTCTCATCTTTTTAAGTTGGAGAACTTGCACAATTGGTAGCTGACTAAATACTTTTTTGCCCCACTGTAGCAGGATATATTCTCAGTTTTTCCCATAGACATTCATGAAACACACATGAACATGTATGTTTACAGTGAATTCAAAGTATAGCTGAAACTTATCCAGATTGAGTTACCTTTCAGAATGAATACATTTGGAATACATTTAGAATATTTAGAATATAGTATTTTACAGATTTGTGAGTAAACTCAGACAGTTAAAACTTACCCTGCTTAACAAAAAGCATTTTGAATTAACTCAAGATGGTAGAATAGAAACAATCACTTTTTATAGGCCATGTAGTCCCTTGTGGCTTGAATAAAAAAAAAAATGTTGTAAGATTTAAGAACTGTGCTATTTTCTAAAAAATACAAAATATTTTCTCAATCCTTGTTAGTGAAGAGCAATCCAAGAATTGTTGAGCAAGCTTATTTGGCCCCGAAAAATATTTTCTTAAAAAATTCTAAAAACAACCAAAAAACTAATAAATAAGTGCAAACAAGAAAACGTCTCTTGTGTTAAAGCATGCAATGCATTTTTAAATTTGATATATTTATCAAATGTTTTGATCATTCAATAATCTAACAGTTTGATAAAAACCTTAAATGATCAAAAAAATGTGTAAAATATAACAAATGTATATATGTGATAAATATAACCAAAAGTCAAGTTTTACAATTTTTATATATTTTTTCCTGATGGAATATCATCTGGAAATAATCGTTGTTCATGCTAAGATAAAGATACTATGTATCCAATCAAAAGGGCCATTTCATCAATAAGATTTGGTTCCTGACATTCATCATAAAGAGCCATTTGTTTGTAAGTGACCCATCACTAAACCTCATAACTAATCCTTAAGAACAGTACACTTTACACGGTTACTATATTACAAGTGATCATTCCAACCCAGTGTTTTAGGTCGACAGTCATGTGGTTGTTTGGGAGCCAAGTGAAGAACAGGTTTATCAATCTAAAACACAATTGTTTCATCACAAATGCCATCCTATATCTTTATGTTGTGCTTAGGCCGGGGCTGGTCGGAGTTGGTGTACTATCAAGGGAACATGGTGTCATTCAGGATCAATCAATCAAATTTATTTTATTAAGCCCATATCAGCAGTTGTCACAAAGTGCTTTTACAAAACATTGCCTTAAATCCCAAAGAGCAAATTCTGTGAAATTCAGTAGCTCGGAAAAGCTCCCTAGGAAGGCTAAAATTTAGGAAGAAACCTAGAGAGGAACCAGGCTCAGGGGGGGTAACCCGTCCTCTTCTGGCTGTGCCGGGTGAACATATTAATAGTCCAAATTGTAATAATTAATAAATGCATGTGGGCTGAGTCCAGAGTCTATTTAAACCTAGTCAGATCAAAAGCATGACCAGATGGACAAAGACAGGGACAACCGGTGGGTTGGCAGGTATCAGCAGAGTTTCAGATGAAATCGTCAGGTATTGTCTTGATCTGCACTGGTTCTCCGCAGGTGTGGACCAAGACCTCATGTCCTCATAAGTTTAAAATGGCAGGAGATGGGGAAAAATCAGAAAATGCATTCCTTAGATCTACAAGGATTTATAGTGGAGAAGGAGAACTGACCCTACTCCCCCAGCACAATAAGATAGTGGCGTCAGACTTGGGGCTGAGACAGGAGGGTCCAGTGACACTGTGTCCCTATCCGGGGGAGGCCGCGGACATGGCCCAACTGGCAGGAAATCAATCCACCCACATTGCCAAGGATCAACCAAAGGGACACCCACCAACCGCAACCATCCCGAATGAGGGACGAGTATTTCGAGCAGAGTACAGCCCAGTTGCACAAGTGTGCAACAAGACAGATCCCTCGCCTCTTCCCTGGTTGTATCGGAGCGGATTAGTGGTGTGGAAAGTGTTATCACACCTGTTATCATGCTCTCTCCCTTCTGCCCTTCATCTTTGTTTCCTCATTCTGTCATTTATAGATCTCTCTCTCTTGTCAGCTGAACAGTTTCCTATGGAAGCAGTCATATGTTCTGCCACTGAGTCCTCTGGGCTTGGAGGGACATCTCTCTCTGTGTTATTTCCACAGATTGGAACTGGGGCTGTGTCATCTTGTTTTGGCTGGGAGAGGAGAAGTACACCTCTGCACAACCGTGTTCTTTTTCTGGCATCCCTGAGATGCACCCTGTCTCTTTTCAAAATAGCATAATGGTAAGCGGGATGAAGAAGACGATGACAATAGCGATGACAAGAGAAAACGTCAGGGAAGACCAGAAGGAAATACTTCCCCCTGGCCAGACAAGGTAATTAACCTGAAGGCAAAAAAGTCATGCAATTTACTGTGTTTGAAGCCCCATAGAGACTTTCCGAGCAAAGTCGGTGAGAGGTTTTTGTCAATTGGCTCTAGAAGTGGTCTATTAAAAACAACATGCAGCCATTCAAATATCTCACTGACACTGACCCCTTCTACTGGGGGTGGCAGGAGATTGACCTACGTCTTTGTAGGCCGAGCAGAGCAAATGGACTGGGCTTCACGTTGAAAAATAATTTTGGAACTTGTTACATTCATACATGTGGCTCGGGTATGCTGTCATTTTAGGAAAGGTCGACATATTGCCATTGTATTCACTAGCTGCCAAGGAAGTTCATGCCGTTCATCAACATTGTATCTTTGAAATCAGAGAGGGGAGAGCATTAACTTTGGCAAGGAGAGACAAAAGAAAACTGAAAATAAAGCCAAACGTAATAGCGTTCTGGTTTTGTCTACCTGAGGACTCTGTAAGGCCATCTATGATTATAGCTGATTTCAGAAGTCAGTCTAGATTCATGGTTGCATCAATCACAAACAGTTTTCTAAGTTAGCTCTAATCTGCCTCTTTAGTCCCCCCTTCTCTCGCTTTCGGTCTTTTCCCTGTTTCTTTTTTTCCTTTCTTTTTTTCTTTCTTCCCCCCACTCTGAGGTAAAGCAGACAGCCTTATAATAACCAGGCGTTCCAAAGGGTGTCACCCCAATGCTAATTAGAGACCATGGAGGTACAGAGGGAGATGGATGACCGCCTTGTGTGTGTGAGACTGGGCCTGTGTGTGTGTGTGTGTGTGTGTGTGTGCGCGTGTGTTTGAGGAAGGAGGGGTGACGCTGGTTACGTGCAGGTGGCTACAGTGTGTAAACTCTACCTTTTTATCTCTTCGCTTTGAACGAGGGCAACGCTTAAGGCCCTATGGGGGCGGGGGGGTCTGTGAAGGATAGAGGGGCGGGGGGAGAGTTTTTCCCGGAGGGGATCATTTGTCAGTTAGGACCCCACTTCAAATGACCCGCACTTCACTGGGGGGGGGCACTACGACATGACACCACGGCGTGTCTCACCTCTAATGACAAACATTATTGACTGAGGAGGAGCTGTGAGGGTAACAATAGTCTTAATGGGGTTGGGGCATATAACACACACACACACACACCATTCTACAGACAACAGCCAGATAGCCTGATGCTGTTATATAAGTATGTTGGCACACTGTAGTATTAGAAAGGGAATTAGAAAGGTAAGGACTGGACGACTGTTTCAGTTTTATAATTGAATGAATGTATTTATTAACTCAAGAAAGGTGTTAATAATAGAAAGCTATAAGTGGAGTCAAACATGAAGCAGTCAAATCAAGGGTGGATCAGTGAGAACACAAGCATTTTTGTTTTAGCCAAATTGTGAAGAAATATGTGTGAGCTTGTAATTCTTCTCTCTGTCATGTCGTTGCTAAGACCACCTGTAAATAAAAGTTTAATCAAAAGATTGGAGGAACACTTTTAAAGTTATTTTTGCTTCTGGCTCTGTCTCTTTATCTACTCTTCTAACTCTCTCTCTCGCTCTAAATTGAAACATGAAACGACTAATCAAACAAGACATTTCTGATGTTTAGCCAACAGGAAATAAAAACATTACATAGTATTTGCATTTGCGTCAGACATTTTGATGTTCGTGGTATGCACAATTCCCCTTTGCAGAGTTAGGCCTGACTTGTAGACACACACTGGAATATACATTCCAGGGAGAGCACGGTATTCTAGGGCTCAACTTATTTGAAACCATATTGCAATATTCACGCACTAGCTATCTTTACGAAAATTGTAAATTAAGTCACTTCATTGCTATGGTTGGTTTCAGTGAATCTCTGCCCTAGACGTTTCGCCACTGGAAAAAACGAATCATTTCAGAGATATACACTTCACTGAAACATCCTCACTATGCTCACCATACACCACTCCAGATCGTTTGTAGATAGCAGGCGTTATGAGCCCACCCCAGCGAATCCTAAAGTGCAAACTTCACGTATGCATGCATGAAGTGCATACTGTGTTTCATCAGCAGAGTGCAGGATGAAAGACAAAGAGCTGAGTTTCTGTAACTTCAGTAGACCACAAGGAATGCAACCAGGCAGCATGTACAGACAGGAGAAGAGGATAAGGAATATTGTGCGATCCTAACAAAGACAGAAGAGGAGAAGGAATATTGTGAGAGGGAGAGGAGGAGGGATGAGAGGAGAGTGATATATGGGGAGAAAAGAAGAGAGGAGAATATAGAACAGAAGATGGGAGGTGGAGAGACTGGGGATCAGTGAGCTCCCCACCAGAGACTGGGATTTAGTTCCTCACTCCATCCCATTTACTGTGTATCCCTGACCTCTCTGCATCCTTTCTATAATCGAATAACTGTTAATAAAGTGTAAAATAATGTAAGAGAGAGATGAGGGATTGAGAAGAGTAACAACATGTTTTTCAGAGAGATGCACGCACAGCTTCATTATTCTGCACTACTGTATGAACAGAGGAACATTAGGGGCAATGATAGTTGATGTCTCCATTGTCGGCCCACTATCCTAAAATGAATAACGTCACCCTCCATAGGAGACAAAGGAATCTTGTCATTGTACTGATAAAGAGAGGCTGCTTGAATCTTCAGTCCTAAGACTGCTGCTTCTTCTGGTCTCAATGCAAAGTTTGACCTTATGCAATCAGTGATTTTGTCTAGCTGGTATGTTAATTTGTATTTAATGGGGCCTATTGCAGGTCACCTTTATGAGTGTATGCTCTTCATTCTTACACTCTCTTCTGTTTATTGTGTTACTTCAGAATTGACCAATATAATAATGACAATCCAAGTCTTTAATACAAGCACCTGCATGTGTCCTATTGAACCACATGAATGCATGTGACCTGCAGTGTTTGACATGATACCTTGATGAAGGCAGCTTGTCTTTCGAAACGTTGGTAATAAATTATAGCGTGGGAGCCTCTAGATTCTAGATTGTGTGACTATTCGTTAGTTACAAAAAAAGTAGTACTGGAAGTAAAAGCAGTTTGATAGTATAAATAACAAAGTGTATAACAACTGAAGTCGTTTTTTATCTTATCTTTACAAGTGGATTCGTATTAGTCAATAAGTATTGACTTATAAGAATCCACTCTTTTACGTCAATACTCCAGTGGATCTTATGAATTGGTATTGTGGCTGTATTGTGTCCATTACGCCGCTTCAGACTTTGTGACTTACATGTCTCCGAAGGGCACGCGTCAGCCGGAATGATTACTTTCCCAGCGCAATTGCGTACCCTCCCAAACCAACCAACTAGCCAACCGGCCCTGTGGTCTCTGGCAACATTCACGCAGTTGGGGAGGTGACATCATAATGAAGATTCTATTTTAAGTTCCGACCTTTACTTTATGTGTGTGTTTGCGCGTGTGTACGTGCGTGCTTCCTTATTTTATGAGTGCGTGTCCCACAGAGCTTATTATATTGAATACCTCCTAATAGTGATTATACTTATCTCTAGATTAACACACGAGGGCGCTGTTCTGCACAAACAATATAGGAAGGTACGAGCGGGTGCAATGCCAAGCGGAATTACCAGAGCCTATGTGCAGCGGTAAAATTCTACTTCGTTTCTGGTCATGATAACGATAAAAGCGTATGAATGACAAAAGGCGTTCAATAGAAATTAGTGGCTGCTTATGTTACACCTTAATTCTTCGTTATTAATTTGTTTTAAAAATGTTTCTGTTTTTCTATATCAGCAAGTTTCCCACCTCAAATAGCCTAGAACCAAACGTGTATTGGGTAAACACCATATTTCTTTCAATACAACAAATTGTACTAAAATCAATTGTACGTTCCCCTTTGTCTCAAAATGTATAATCATTATTTACCATTGTTATGGTTCACCCTTGTCAATCTGAGGGTGACTCAGTGTCAGGTATTATTCGTTTTATTAGTCATTATTGTAATACGTTTTCTGCACCAGACCAGTGATCGTTGGAAATCCATAGGTCTCTCACCAGGTTGTTCATTACCCCAGTTTCTCTTGTTGAGTTTAACTTAGCCTCTTATCTAGGCATTTCTAAACTTGTCATCGTCGTTCCCTGTTCAAATGTTTACTTGAAACACCACGTATCATTATCAAACACTCGGTTTTATAAATCAATAAAACATGTAGCATTTTACCAAGTGCCGTTTACAAGCAGACCAAATGTGTTATTATTTCACTGAGGCATTTAATACCACGCTTACATGAAAACCCCAGTGACTCTGCTCTCTCCCTCTCTCCGTGCCCAACGCTGCAGGTTGAATGCATTGCCACGATTTCCTGTCACATGATTCGAAATAGGATCCCCTGCTTGCTTTCTACTATCTCTCTCGTGTCTCCCAGTGTGTTTTAGACCTGCCTGTCTGCCTTGGATTTCATTTCACAGACTTGGAACGACACCTCTACACAAAACGACTCAACGCATCAGTCCGCATCAGGCTCAGTTCAGGACCACAGTTCACCTGCGTCCGAAGCTGCGAACACTGCCCGCTCCGTTCGCAACACGACTGCAACCTACCCAAGACAAGTCCCGCTCTCTCTCTCTGTCTCAAGACTTCAGCGATGGATTCATTTTTGACAATCACCGCTATCCTTCTAATAGTTCGGTTTCTTTCCTTAACCACTTCCAGACAGTTCGACACTGGTAAGTCGGAAACTTTTTTTGCTCTTCGTTCTTCTCTCATGTAGCCTGCCTTCATCCAACACTTCGGCTAGACCAGAAGTAGGCTTTCAAACTTACTGGGCTTCTTGGAGTACGTTGTTTGTGCTTCATCATAATATCCCCGCAAGGAGCTCAATGGATGGACAGATATTGGGTGTGAAATGTATCGCAAGTATAATTTCTGAATATCATTTTTTAATTCAATGCGTTGAACTTATAAAACGTAGTTTTTATGCATGTGAATATTTTAAAATGTGCTGGAACGGAGTAGATAATATTAGGCTACACGACCGTATGTCTACGCCGTCCGCGACTTATTATAGTATTGGCATGTTAGGCTACTTGCATGTTTTTAACGTTCTCCAGTTATTCGTAGCTGATACAGAAATGATGCTATGTGTCACTAGTTGAATTCAGAAAGGAACAGTTACCTTAAATCCGCTTTTTTATTGCCCACCGCAGACTTCATTCGGATATTTGAATTTGTCTGGACTACAAATCATTAATTGTTATTTACTACAGGTTACCGCAATAGCACACACGCACGCCTACGCACACACTCACACGCACACACGCGCAGACACACACACACACACACACACACACACATATATATATACCAATATACTTATGTAATAACTAATACGTGTTTAGTCGGGGGGGTTGACTTCCAGGATGTGAACTTGAAACCTTTCATGCAGTGCATTCAGACAATCGAGATATCCTCCAACAACAGATCCTTTATTCAGGCTGAAATCAAAAGACTGCGGGGAAACTTCCTAAATTGCACACATCCCATCGAAGTAAATCCCGTTTCAAAATGAATCCCTATTTTCACAGAAAAATGAAGAATTGGTTTAATTTAAATGCATTTTATAATGACGACCACATAACCCAATCTTCTGGTGCTGTAATTTGTGTTGTGTTTCATGTCTAAACAGCAAATCTTTGTGCTTTCCTTTTTAATTTTTTCTTTCTTAATTATACCCTTTGATTCCAATGAGAGGTTTGGCCATCTGGGCTATGTGCGTAAGTGCTGCCATGTGTCCCTATGTATTAACAATGTATTTAAAGCTATGGTATTCCCCCTCTTTGCCATGCAGTGGAGAAAAACACAACATTCTGGCATCCAGTATTAAACTATAGGGTATACTGTTAAGCCTCTGCAGATATTGACTATCATCTTATTTATACATTAAAATATTTACTATATTATCTAATTTCATACCCCAAACGGTAATGCCTTAACATAAAACTAATCCCAATTTTAAGAGATGTGATTGGGCACAATTATAGGTTTTCCTATAAATGTAACTGCTAAGCTTGAAATCACATTTGTCCAAAACAAACCTTCGATTGTCAGGTTTTACCCTTTCTGGTTCCCACATATATTGTAAAACCAGGAACACACACACAGTTTCCCAACGTGCCACTCTTTCAAATTGAATTTCTGTTCAACTCAATTGTCCTTTCATATCTTGTCTTCTGTATGGAACAGATTGGATAGTCTCTACCTTTACTGTGCACCTCAGACATATTGAGTTGGTAGTGATCTATACCTCCTCTTCATAAAACTCCTACCCCAAATGTCTCTCTATTTTATATTCTTTATACTGTGTGTTTTTGTGCATTTTTTTCTTCATCAGAGCCCTGTTGGGCCCTGTTCAAAAGAAGTGCACTATAAAGGGACTAGGGTTCCACGAACTGAGAGAGTCTGAGGGCGTTAAGCTGCTTGGGCTCCCACACAACCTCCCTCAAAACTGTTGAGGTCGGGCCCAGCTCAGACGGAGAGAGTGTTTGCTTGGCAGCCAGCGAGACACAAATGGAAGTTATTGCATGTCCAAGCAAATGTGTAATTGAGTTTATACCGAAAGACATTCGCATTTGCTTTTGGTGTGTGTGTGTGTGTGTGTGTGCGTGTGTGTTTGTGTGTGTGTGTGTGGGGGGGGTGGGGGGCACTGAACAAGAAAGCATCAGTTAAACTGCCGTTGTTATTCTGTTGTCGGCGTATGTGTTTGGGGGGTTAGACTGCCTCAACGTTATGGAGATGGTTGCTTTTTTGGCCCGCAGCGCTGTTCTGCAGTGTACTCAGCATCCTCTTTTCAAATAAAACCACTGAACTAAATCTGGGCACATGCTGGTTTTATGCGTCAGCCATCACCTGAGTTACAATACATTATTTGATTCTGTTCATATCCTATTATATGACCTTTTTATTTAGACCTAAGTTAATTCTGTTTCGCCGGATTGGTTCTTGGATGCCTGGTTTGATGGATAAGCACCTGTACTTTGCTAACACGATGGTAATAGCATCACTGGGGCCGTAACTCTGTGCCAGTTTCTATTACCAAGAAAAACAGTACCAAAAACAAACTGCAAACTGCGCACTGAATTACCCCCAGTTATCAGCCAAAATGTTTTCCGATTGTGTTAGTAAAAATATTTACCTACAGAGCTGCGGATCATCAGTTCAACCGCAGCGGCCTGATTCGGATTCTGGCGGGGGTGGAGGGTGAATCGGGTGCAGGGTGTGACAGTTGGTGAAAGGGGGAAGTATCGGGTGAAAAAATTGAAGGAAACAGAACTGTCGGAAACGCTTCCCCTGTTGGAAACACGATGTGAATATCCAGGCAGGCGGAAATATCAGATAAGGGCACCATTTCAATCGAGTTGGAAATGATTGAACAGCCGAGAGGATTAGGTTTGGCCGTTCTTCATCTTAGGGGGTGGGCTTCCCAAGAAGTCTCCACCGATGTAGACAGCGTGCAGGATCTGACTTGTAAAGGCTGGGCTAATATGACATGTTAAGGGGGAGTGTCCTCCTTTCAGTGAGCGTGTAGGTTTGCCGTCAACTGATCTGACATGTTGCGTATTAAGCAATAGCATGACCTTCTAACATAAACTGGATTTAGATTAACAAAACCATATCAAATACTGGAATCAGGATTAGTGTCAGTATGTGTAAGGTGTGGAGAATATATGACGTGCGTTGTGATAATAATGTAACGTATGCCATTAAGCAGCTGGTTTAATTTGAAACGACTGCCTCGTGACCCATCATTTAACATGTGGGTGGATTGAAGCTGCTGTCTCTGGCATTACCTCTCCCAACCGGGTCTCTCAGGGGTTTTTTCTTATCCGTGGTCTGTGGTCTATCCAGGAACAGCTTGAGGCAGATACAAACAGGTAGGCTGTTCCTTCCTCTTGTTATTGGACGTTGGGCCGTTGCTGTGGGGAGGGGGCACATTGAGTGTCCAGTGCTGGCCAACCCATGTTGTCCACACTATCTGGCAACCCAACGTCCTGAGCACGTCTGGCTTAGTGAGCTCCTGTTCCCGACTCTTGATTTTACTACCACTCCTACTCTGCTTCTGCTCTGACTCCGATTTTGACTCTGGTTCCGTGTTCTGTTTTTCTTCCTTCTCTGTCCCCTGTCGATGCGCTAGATTTACTTTGAACTGGTGCAGTGTGTGGCGACTTTAGTAGTCCCACACTGACAAATCCTGGGTTGGTAGGGCATCAGAAACCAGTCTGGTACACAAAACCTGCAGTGTCATCAGAACCCAGCTCAGTTCACAGAACCTTCACACAGCCAGATCTTTGCTGGCTCTGAAAGGAGTTGTATGTGCTTTTTTTATAACAGGTCTTTGCCAGGTCATAAGTGTTTGTGTCATGGTTTAGATTTCTTATCACCCCGGCGAATGAGATACCTGTTCCACAGTACATGTTTGAATTGAGGCAGACAAATGGGCTTTGTGACAGCATGTAAGTTTTTTTGTTGAGTTGTGCATGAGTGGGACATACAGCATTGACCATAACTCTTAAGTCCTCTGGACACTATATAACCAGGTACTGCCCTCATTCCCCACAACCGAGGGTTTGTGTCTTGTTGGAGCTGCTTTCTACTCCCCCCCACCCACACTAAAGACTGCACTGTGGATTCACAGTCACCGTGGTACATGAAGTACTTCTGCTATATGGCTATCATTGGGACGGGGTGTGGTTGTCTGCGTTCCAGATTTCACCCTAATCCCTGTGTAGAGCGTTACCTTTAACCCGGGGCTCACAGGTGAACAGGCATTGATGAAGCTGGAAGGGGAGGAGCCACTCCGAGGACAATTCCATGGAGACCGTCAGGGGAGACGAGTGTTTTGTGTTGATAGGGGGATGGTGAGATGGAGTAAGAGGCAGAGATGGAGCCACGGATGGAAACAGATGTGGGCACCGGGCCGCTGGAAATCAACCCTACCCATCTCTTGCTCAGCCCCGGGGTGGGTTAGCGGCTCGGCGGCTTCAGATGTGGCCCATGTGGTCCTTTCGTCCGGACCTTGCACTGGAAACCTCTTCACCAGATGGGAACCGCTGAACGGAGTGGTTTTTGTCTCTTTTCCTCTTCCCTCCCTACCCTGTATAATCAGTGGCATATTCCGGTTCATGCGCTGCCCTCGTAAACCTCTGAGGGAATGCCAGGAGAGGTTGGCCGGGTCTGGCACCCAGCGCTGACACAGCGGGACGGGCAACACAAGCAACTGGGATATTCTGTGAGTTTAGAAGTCATAGTGCCAAGTCTAGAGATGGAGGGAAAAGACAGGGAGAATAAAGAGAGGGACAGGGAGACAAAGACAGTGGATGTTGTAGGGAGGGTGAGACAGAATGAGAGATAATGAAAGAAGAGAGAGAGATGGGGGTAGAGACATGAGAAGAGATCGAGAGATACAGAATCGGAGGAGGGGGAGACAGGAGAGCAGAAAGGAAGAGAGCGATAGAGAGAGCGCTCCCTATTTGCCTGCCCCCCTGGTCCTCCACATGTCCTGGCTTGCGACGTCTGCAGAAGTGGTTCAGAACAAAACTCCAATTTACTTGGCTCAAAGTGAGTTGAGTTTGGCTGGAAGCAGGAAACAGAAGAAGAAGCTAACTCTGGTCTGCTTGGTGTGGCTTCGTGTCCAGCCACTGGCCTAGCAGCTATACTTCCTGTTGACCCCTTGGGTGGTGCCACTGTCGAGGTCAAGATACGGCCAACGCCCAGGGACGGGCAACCATGGCAACCGCAGACCCAAACATGGGCAGACTCATTATAAACACGCCGGCTGAGTCTATGATTACGATCTCAGCCAGTTAGTGTTAAAATAAAGTATGTGTCCATCTCCGGGCTTGCGGATGCCATGGCATTGTAATGGTCCAAATAATCATTGAAATAATTGATTACCGAGCTTGGTCAAGCAATGCTTTTTGGCTCCTCATCTAACGCTTGAGCTACTTCTGTCTGTCTGTCTAACTCCATCTCTCTGTCTCATTTATTCTATTGGTCAGTCCATCAGTCTCTGCCATTTTTTTGGTCTCTTTCTCATTAAATTTAGTCTACACTATTGGCATGACGTATATATGCACACATTTCCAAAACCTACTCACACACACTGGGAATAATTATTTATTTTCAATATAACGTCTTTAAAGTAATACTAATCGATCTTGTCAACAGAACAATTTGTAGAACAATAATCGAGAGAAGAAAAAATGCATGTCCAACATTCAATAAAAAAAAGGAAACAATGCTTGATTGTACGCTCCTTTTCTCAGTCCGCATCTCTCCCTCGTCTGTTTCTGTCGCTCTCCCCTCTTTCTCTCCTCCCTCGCTCCCGCCCTCCACTTAAATGCAAATAAACACCTGTCTGTGGACCATAGTGGATTTCTTCAACCTGTCAGCGGATGCAGAGCCGCCATGTCCCCTTTGACAGAAAGTCAGAGATCCTGTCTCTCTCTATCCACCAGAGCCGCAGTTTAGTTAACCAAGAGGCAAAACAAGCCAATTCTCTGTCCCCCTGGCCCAGTCCTGTCCCGTGTCAGTAAGGCAGATTGTCAGACATGTGGACGAGGAATCAAAGTGAGATGTCCCTCTCCCCTTGCCTCTCTCGCTCTCTGTGCCAAAGGCCCCATCTCGTGCCCAAAAAAGTCAGAGACGCTGCGGTAAAGTGGGAGGAGGCGAAGGGGGACAGCTTGTCTCACTCTCTCTCTCTCCGCCACAAGGAAGTGAATAGATTGGACATGACAGCTGTGATAGTTATGTAAAGTGTGTTGTGAGAAAAGGCCCCAAACAAGGTGGTGTCAACTCCGCTGTGTTACTCGGTCCGGTCTGATACAGAAAGGCAGCTCTCCCCTCTCTCGTAGACAACATAGAATTAAGCTGTCAAGCATCTGCCTGCTTCAACACTGCACGCGTGTGTGTGTGTTTGTGCGTCCAATGCACAACTGCCAAGGCTGGAGGACATAAACAATGTTTAGGTGGAAGAGAGCATGTTCTTTTTACGCCAGCAACCCACTTAGACTTTTCCCTGGTCTTTTTTTGTCTAATGTCATACTCGGTCGGGGATGTCCAGTGAACTGGCTTGGACGTGTCCTGTTTAATGTGGCGTCCCTTCCTTCAGAATGTTGTCCATACTGTTGTCGGTAACAGATGCCAACATCCACTCGTTTAATGTTCTTTCTCACTCTGTCTCTTTCTCTTATCTCCCCTCCTCTGTCTCTCCAGCCTCCAACCTAACTTTCTTTTCACGAATGCTATGGTGCGTGAAGACCAGTGTTGCCCTCCTTTCATACAGGTCTCTCCGTTTGTACCTTGACTTTGACCTTGACCTTGTCGATCCCAGGCAAGCCCCCACCAGACCACTTTCTGACTGTGATCAAAGGGCACTTCAATTTGCTGAATAGCGCACTGCGTTCAACCAGAATCATATAGGGCTTGGGCAAATGTAGCATACTTTGTAGGTAATAGGGTGAACTTTATATGGTTTAGATGGAGTGTAGATGGAGTGTCTTCAGGACGCAGGTTAAATGCAGACGTGAGAAGATGGGTTCACGTATTCAAGCGCCGCTGCACAGTGTTCTTGGAGATTTCTATCAAATCTTTACAACCTCTTTTTTCATTATTGAAATGCAATTATATTTTTAAAGTACCTTTTGTGTGAAAGACCCTAGGGGGGAAATGTGTTTATGTGCATATGAAATGAAATAATGAGTTTTTGTGCCTCTGCTTTTGGATTCAAATAATACATTCACATCTAAATGTACTTTGGGACAAGCTGTGGGCCTGCTGATATGAAAATAATAAACATGGCTATTCTAAGTCAGTGCTGTGATAAATCTCTGTTAGTATAGCGTAGGCTTACTTTAAATATTCCTTGTGTCTTTTTTCGGATGAAAAGACACAGTTAGTTATGCGAGACATGGTTCTACGCTCCCAGTAAAACCTCAACACCAATTGTGTTTGCTTTGCTCGCTTCCTCTTTTAGGAAGCTATTAATTATGATCCCATAAAGTTGTGTTATTAAGGAACTGTTTTTGTTTCAGCCCGTAGAAACACAAAACAGTATTCCAACATCATCCGCTAGAGATTGGTAGGGTGTTCAAAAATAATCAGAAGGCTGAATCTGAATGTCAACCATGTAGTTTTGTGGTATCACATCCAGTTCCTGTTTGGAGGACCGTAGCTATCATGACAGCAGATATAATTACTACTGTGTTTGGGACTGGGCATGACCTGTGTTTGTGTGTGTGTGTGTGTGTGTGTAGAACATGACCTGTCCTGTGACCTTGAATCTTTTTATTTGTGGGTTGTGTTTGGCTTCAGTCAGTGACCACTGAGGTGGTCTGCATCCTGAATGGTCAAAATTGTCCTTATTCAGGTCAAAAGCACTGCACAACTCAGGAAATATGATGCCATTTGAGACTACAAATTGCTCTGAGTCTCCAGAGGAATGACAGTCTCAGCCCTTTAAACACACGCACACGCCAAAGGATATCCCAGGCTCCCTAAGTAAATCGTGAGTCGTTTCTATGGGTCCAGGGGCCTGTAGTTGGCAGGCGTTTTGCGGACAACAAGACAAATTGTTGCCTTTCCCCTTCGGCAGATGCGAGAAACAGCCACAGACAGAACAAGCCAATTGGACAACAGGGCCATGTGGACAGGACCAGTGGACAGTGATTGGTTGGGACAGGACCTGGGTATTAGCAAGCCCGGATATCTAGACAAGGTGCAGAATCTGCCAAGTGGGCTGTAGAGAGAGGTGTACCAAGCACTGTACTGAGCAGGTGTGGCCTAGGGGCTCCAGGGTCTAAGTCGTTGTCTCTAATGTGTATGCAGAGAAGACCACTGAGCCTTTTACATACAAAACTGAAAAGGTGACTCCGCTAGGCGGACAAGGCAGAACTTGTACATAGCTAAGTGGATCCGGGGGGGGGGGGGGGGGGGGGGG